>JAMPIV010018587.1:0-296281 GCA_024509875.1 Oreohelix idahoensis | reverse complement strand
CGTACACTTCCGGGCAAGTAAATAGTTGTTAATTTTCATGTCGAAGTTATATCCAAACAGTTCCACAAATTTCTCTAGTATTTTACCTTTTTATACAGAATTTTGTTCTAGCAAATATTCTTGTTTTTACTTCCTTTAACAGTTTCCATCAATTCTTCTTACAGAGAATGTTAAACCATCGGACAGAGGAGGACTGGCCAGCGATATGGGGAAGAAGAAAAAAGAAGAAGCTTTGTGTGTTGTCATATTCCGAGGACCTGAAAAACCAAAAAAAAATCTCCACAAAGGAAACTACACGAGAAATTGATTTAACAACTTTAACCATTTACGACAGGTCACCCAAAATACTCAAAGCGTCCGGTCGTCGTAGCCAAAATACTTTTGAGGGGTCGAAGGGGGGTGTCAGTCGTGAAGTAGTGTCCAGAATCACCCGGGTACCCCCTCTCTGCATTGTTCAAATCAAACTGCTAACGGGGAAACACTGGTCTGTTTTGAAGATTAACCGTTAAACGACCACCACTGTGGTTACACGAGGCATTGACGAGGATGGAAGACGGGACCCAGTGGTTTTTACGAATCTTCAGAGGCAACCAGCATCGAAACAAGCGGACGATATAGTTCACCGCCCATCGTGGGGCTCGGAAATGCTTCTCTCCAGAGATAGAAGTCCAATCAGAGATTAAAATGGCAATATCCCACAGAGAAACTGTGTTTTCTAATGGCGTAGGGTAGTTCCTGAAAGATTAAACTCAACCCTTCTAGTTCCACATTAATTATGGCCCGTGGTTCACGGCCTTTTTCATTAGTTTAAAACATATAAACAAATATGTCTCCAATTCTTTCCCGCAACCTTTCATGGATATCCCCAGTTCATATCTTAATTTCTTGTAGTTAATTTGCCTATTGTAAACAGTTTGACCCACATTTAGTTCAGGGAGATTTTCTCATCTTTCTTAATTTAATTTTCCCATTTTTCTTACACCACTCAGTAAATAAAAAAAGACATAACATTACTAAAACAGAGGCGCAATAAAACTGTTTCATAGGGATGGTGGTATCGGGTGTGGGCAGATGGGAAGGTGTGTCCCCAGAAAAATATTTGTGTCTGATAATAAACATCTAAACTCCAACGTTCAAGTAACCTGCCAAACACATTGGAATGCGGGGCAAGGGAAAGGAGATAGGGGGGGGGCGGGGGGTTAATGTTTTACTTATGGTGCTCTATCTGCTGCATTTTCATTAATGAGGGCACATAAGTCGTTCTGGTGGTAATTTAATTCCATTTCATTCTGCTCTGGATTTTTAGTACATGGACCTTTAGTTTATCACGATATTACTGATTAATTAGCCCAATGCACCCACCAAAATAAAAAAAATAAGGAAATCAAAAAGACCTGCGTGCTCTGTTATATGGGTTTTTATCAATTTAGCTTGAGGCGGTCTGTTTCCATACTGTCTGGATAAAAAAAAAAAAACCGGCTGGATTTTTAAATTGGTAGTAGCTTGGACCTTTCACTTAGACCAATTATTAATATGAGGATGGATACCGGTTCGCCAGTGTGTTGCTGATGTCCCGAAATAGGCAGCACACAACAGAATAGTTAACATCTATAAACTTTATCTTCACCCGATGGGGTGTTTACCCGGTGGCCCCCGAAAGGGGAGCAAAGAATAGTTATAAACACTGTTTCCTGCCATTGCATTCGTCGTTAGGAAGGGGAAAGGGGTAGAAAGTAGCGGACTAACCACCTAAGGATGGTTGGTTTGGGCATGGGGCTGGTTACCCATCCTGTAAAAAAATTTAAAACCACAAAAAACTTCAACAAACATGGACAAGTCAAATTAAGGAAATAATAACACAACCATACCCAATACAGGGGAAGGTCCTCTCGCAGGGAGGCGTTATGATGCAATACAGAGAAAGCCGAAAATGGAAGTCTGTGTTGGAGGGGGGGTCTGACTAAACCTTCTTTCTTCTAGGAGAACTTCCAGATTTGGCACCTGGAAATGTTCGCCGAAACATTAATACGAACAAGGGAAAGTGGCACCATGTAAGCAAGCAGATTATGAAATGGGTGGGGTCATATTGAAAATCGAGGGTTCTGGGAATGTGTGGAAAACAAAGTGGAAGGGGGTTAGACAAGGAGAAGAAAAGAGAACTCATCACAGGATGAATTGGTGCTGTCCTCAGGAAATGAAGACGTAAGTTCACACCACAGTGAAGGGGTTAGCTTTTATGTTATCTTGGCCTAATTGGATATGAACGCCAGTTTCATAATCCAGGCATAATACCAGGTTCGAAACCTGTGCTGCAGGCGGTTTGGTAGCAGATCGCTTTGTGTGGATTTTTAACAATGGTATAAGCGCCGTACCGTTCAGAAAGCAATGGCAAACTACTGAATGAAAAAAATCACAAACAGCCAATAAAAAGCTGGGAGTTGATTGATTGCAACGTCCTGTGTAAAGGTAATAAGACGAACTAAACTTTTAAAGAGAGTACAGAAAGCACTAATTGAATGGGAAGCTGTTGGGTACCCAGAATATAATAACAGCCAGTTTCTTTCAAAACAGCTCTAAAAGAAAAATTCATGTACAATGTCATCCAATGTTATATGCACCAACTAATGACAAAGAAGAGTCGGTCTTGTGAAAGATAGCATTTTATACTAGGACTACAGGAAATTATGGGATTATAAAGTAAAAAGAAGAGACAATCACAATTTTGATGGGTGACATGAATGCAAAAATAGGTACAGTCAATACCGGATTTGATGAAGTCATGGGGAAAACATGGGCTAGGAGTAATGAATGAAAATGGAGAGCTATTCGCAAACTTCTGTGCTTCATATCAACTGGCTATAGGAGGAAGCATGTTTCCCCATAAGAGAATACACAAGGCAACATGGATATCACCAGACCATAGAACAGAAAATCAGATTGATCATATATGCATAAAGAAGAAGTTTAGATCATCATTGCAGGATGTAAAGGTATATAGAGGAGCAGATGTGGCCATCGAGATCACCATCTTCTGATGAGCCAAAGGTAAAAATGAAAACTCAAGAGATATGCAACAATGCAAAAATTATAGACAACAGTTTAATGTGGGACATTAGATAAGAAATCAAGAAACAAGAGACAACTTTGCGGTCACAGTATCCAACCAATTCCAAGTGCTCCAACAGCTGGAAGATGTAGAGAATACAGAAGACTATTGGCAGCAGGTCAAAACTGTATGGAAGGAGACATGTGAAGAAATACTGGGGAAAAGGGAAAGACAACAAAAAGCATGGATAACAACAGAAACCATCAATAAGATAAAAGACAGAAAAAACAAGGAAGCAGAGTTAAACACAAGCAAAACCAGAAGTTCCAAAGCCAAGGCTCAAGAAGTGTACACAGAAGCACACAAACAAGTAAAAAGAAGTATCAAAAGAGACAAGAGGAAGTATATTGAGGAGTTGGCAAGAGAGGCAGAAGATGCTGCAGCCAAAGGAAATATGAGAGAACTGTATAGCAGCACAAAGAAGCTAACAGGGAAATACAAGCAAACAAGTTGCCTCATAAAAGACAAGAATGGGAAACTGCTCAGCAATATACAGGAGCAAATGAAGAGGTGGACAGAATATTTTGGTGACCTTCTCAATAGACCAGCTCCACAAAACCCCCCGGACATCCAGCCAGCAGAAGAAGAGCTATAAATTAACGGTGAAAGACCAACGAAGGAAGAAATAAAGAAAGCCATAAAGCTTCTGAGAGATGGCAAAGCGTCTGGACCTGATGGCATTTCAGCAGAGGCCATAAAAGCAGATATCGACACGGCTACAGAGATGTTATATAAATTACTTGGTAAAGTCTGGGAAAAGGAGGAGATACCAGCAGAATGGAAGGAAGGATATCTGGTTAAGTTGCCTAAGAAGGGAAATTTACAAGAGTGCACAAATTATAGAGGAATAATGTTACTATCAGTGCCAGGAAAAGTAATAAACAGGATTATCCTTGAGAGATTAAAAGAGTCCATAGACAAGAGACAAGTGTCACAGAGGCTTTATGATCATTGAATTGCCTATTTCCTCTTCTTTTTCTTTCACCCGTATCCTCTATTTTATTATCACTCTTTATTTTTTTCCTGTATTTTTTCGCATTCGTTCGTTTGCGAGAAATTATTTTCTTTCCCATTCTCCCCTATTGCGGTCGGTTTTCGCTTTTCTCATTTAGAAAAGCAGGAGATGACATAAAAGTGTCAGTCTCTACAGAGTCGGCGGGAGGAGCGTTAAAAATGCATTCTATGGCATAAGATCACAGTGGACGAAACTGTGGACTTTTCGTTTTATCTCTGACATACGAGCAAAGATTATGTCTGCCACTTTCAGCTGACAGGCGCGGTTTCTGTCGGCTGAGCGCTCAGGGAATAGGCGAGATAAACTGACATCTCTACGGCGCAGTACGTAGAAAACAGGTTGTCTGGGAATTCCACCTGACACGAGCCCTAATTGGTGGCCCTATGGTCAGCGCGAGGTGCGAAAAAACTTGCCTGGGCATTGGAGGACTAAGGGCGTCTGAGTAGTCGCAACTGGAAACGGCGCCCTCTAGGCCAGTAGGTTAGGTTGGCAAGTTTCGGCATGCGTATTAGGTGTTAAACGTAAAGTGTTAAAGACGGGAAAGGGGAGGAGGGAGAGTACTTCGTTTTGCGAAGATGTATGGTTAATAGATATAACCAGAGTTTGGCAAACTAGATTTTCAATTCTTGCTCCCTTAATTTTTTGCACGTAGGAAAGATCGCTGTGGCTAGATCTAAAAATATCTGTGTTTTTGGCGAAGGTCTGAGTTTTCTTGGCCATTTTTTCCGAGCTCTAGACTACCATTAGATTTGCAGTATTCTGGTTCATTGGTTTAGGGTCTGTAGTAGTCTGTGTGTGCGAGGTAGGTAAATATTATACATATTATCTTGTTTTTTGTTGAAGTGTTTTTAAAGTTGTTAAATCGTTATTATGTATTTCACTTTGTTAGATTTGGTGTAGGAGCGCTTAATTTATACAGTCGTTATTATTTTATAGTGACGGCGAGTTTACCAGTGGGGAAAAACAGAAATTTTATTTTCTAGCTTTAAACTTTCAGGTCGGCTATTAAGGTAATTTAAATTTTACTGCTAAAATAATCAGTACGAGATAAAACTTTCTAAATACTAACTTTATTTAATGCTAGATGCTTCATGGGGTGCGTGGACGGCAAACACGTAGGTGATTCCTAATTCATGATAGATTTGATTTTATGTTTAATAAATTATTTCACAGGGAAAGTTTAAATTAGAAGTCATGCGGTGGTACGCTTTGCAGTTTAAAAATGTGAAGTTATAGTGAGTACTTATTATGGTAAAATATTTCATAGGTGGTTGTTTTCTTCTTCCTCTATTCAGTGTAAATACTGTTGTTGGTAACCCATAAAACTTTTGCCGCGGCGTTTTAGTTACAGAGACATACCTGTGGTGAAACATAAAAATTTTTATCTTTTTTTACCACGTGGGGTTTACAAGTTAACCGTTTAACCACCTGTCTGACAGTGCGTTGTGGTCTTCATTTATAGACAGAGTACCAAATTCTCACTAACGGGTTTTATTAAAGACTAAATGTTTTAATACTGGGCCTTTTGAGCCCAGATCTAGATATTCCTGCAACAAAACTCTATGTTACAAATTTAGCCGTTGTGGCTAAAGTAACATATTAAACGTCAGTAACATTATTCCGAGCGGAAGTTTCGAGAACTAGTGGTTATGGTGGTGACCAAAAAATTTAGCCCTTTCCTGAAAGTAGACCTCTCCGATCTGACATTCTCAATTCTAGAAGGAGAAGATGAAACAATAAGCTATTGGACACTGTGCTCGTTGTTCAATGTTTCGTTGCCCTGGACCATTTTTTAATGTGACCTAAGCAGGGACATCCCGAAAAAACAAGAAACCACCCAAGGAAGCCGTTCCACGGATGCAGTGGAATTCATCCTGTCTTTTTTGGAAAAACTGGGGATTTCCTTGGTCAAAAGACTGCCCCTTTGAAGAGGTTGTAGGTGAATGATCCTAAATTTATCCTACAAATTGTTATTAACCAGAAGAAGTGGCTTATCTAAGCTGTGAGGAGTATAAGCATGTGCACGTGTGCTCGGCTGAATGAATAAAGTGAATGCAGGACGGAGTGAAGTGATTTTTTTTATTGTTGTAATTGGGGCACCCATTTTGCTATCTTAACTTTTCTGTATGGCAAGTAGTATTGCTAAATTCATATTTCCCTTTAAAATAGAGCAGCGACAGACATCAAGTCTGTACATACCGTAAGTAAGGGGATCTCAAAGATTCGACGGTAGGAGAGGCCTAATCCTATGTATCCTTGTTTCCTTGGGGATATCACTTTTTCTTCCAACAGGACTGTGGGCCATTCCTCGGAGGGATAATGATCTAAAATGTTGGGTCTATTCATTTCTTTGTAGCAATTCCTTGGATTTTTTTATGACTATGTGTAATATGCCTATTGAGGTAATTTTCTATGTGTGTTGGTGAAGAAGTACATTTTACGATGATATTAAACTTTTCTCTTGAAATTAATAATGTGCGTGTTGAGTCAGGCTTGTTCGAGGATTATATTTATATACATCATTTGTTATAGTTTTCCCACGTCTGTACGTCCAACTGTATCATATATCTGTGCTAGTTGCACGTGCGTGGTTATATATATATATATATATATATATATATTTATATATATATATATATATATATATTATATATATATATATGTTTGTGGTGTGTGTTTATTTGTGTGTGTTTTGTGTGTGTGTTTAGACTGTCTGACTCTCGAAAGCGTTGTCGTTCGAAGATAGGTTGAAGATAGGTGAGAGAAGAGAAGATTTTCTCGATCTCAGAGACGGCCTCTTAATGCACCCCATTTACTACACCTCACCCGTGGAAATCGATTTGCTATTACTAACTTCTCACTGTTGGACTATCACTTAATCTAATCTATTCAGAAGGGGACCAACCCAAGTCTTAATTCCCTATTCAAAAAATTACGACAAACATACGAAACTGAGAGATGAACAACGAAGGTTTTTGACAAAGCAGGATCGGATGTACAGAATCCTGATAGCAACACTGTGAGAATTAATAGTTAAAACCAAAATGGTCATGGAATGGAATTCACCACTATACATCGGATTTGTGGACTACGAAAAAGGAGCATTTGATACAGTGTAGACAGAGAATACACTTTGGAAATTGATGAGGCATTATGGAGTTCCCCTGAAGATCATTAATTTAATAAAGAAAACATATGAAGACATGACATGCAGAGTTCTTCACGAAGGACAGCTTACAGAACCGTTTGGGATAAGAACAGGAGTGCGACAGGGATGCCTCTTGTCTCCATTTCTTTTCTTGCTGGCAATAGATTGGGTTATGAGATCATCGACAACACACAACAGAAATAGGAAATCCAAGTGGACGTCTGGACTAAAGCAGTTTGGAGATGATCTGGATTTATGCTGATGATTACTTGGCTCTTCTGCCGCCCCCAGTATACCGTAAAGCCATTATTGCCGGACAAAATTGCGAAAAATCTCGGTCGATGAGACAGAGGTCTCTCAGGCAAATTCGGGTCTGAAAATACACAAAGAGTAAAAGGAAAAATAATGAATGACCCGACTAAATGGCAATACAGTTAGTAAACAACAGGGTTTAGAACCATTGAAGAAGAAACTGGCAATACAAGATGTAGAATCGTACACAATATCTTTAGGCAGGTAATTAGTGTCTTCAAAGTTGGTCATGACAGACAGTGATATCAAAAGCTAAGAATATAATGATGATTGTCGGTAATGCTGAAGCTGACGATTGCATTGTGGAAATGATGATGCTGATTCAAGCTGAAGATGACGACTGCCATCGATCGAATGCTGAAGAAATCGTGAACTCAAATGATGGGGTCAGTCCTATTGTGACGTTCTGATTACATGATAGCACAACGTGTGTGACGGCATGAGTGACGATGAATCTAGCAGACTACATGAATGCTTGCTTGCGTGAATTTTAGAATAGTGTTGAATTAAAATGCTGGTTGTATGTACTATGGAGAATGTTACCATGACGATTGAACTGTACGACATGAACTAGATAAGTGCCTGGGAGAACGATTATGGTGATGAGATGATGACTGATGGGCGATGTATTGGGACGTACACTGATGACAACCTGATGATAGCATAATGCGATGGCTACGACCTATGTTCATGGACCCCCCACAGATGCATTATGATGATGCGAGGTTTATGATGAATAATGATACATGGTGAGATAGATTGAGCTGGAATGACAGAGGATGACGATGATGATGATTGAGTGAGTGACAACGTTATGCTGAAAGAAAATTGAGGATTGCTAGATGATGGCACGCGTATGAACAGGACGGACTATGGATGATGATGTTTGTTGAAGGCGCGATGATCCTTTGGGAGTGGTTGGTATATGAATGGGTAAGTAAACTGCTCGTCATGCAATTGTCACAATACGTCGCCTAAATGATAGTTGGTAGGGAAGCCAGTACCTGTCCTTAGGAACTGTGGACTCAAAACCCTCATGATCAAAAAATTTGGACCCAGTCCATTGCCAGATATTTATATTGTTCGCACGAAAGGTTGAACTCAACGTGCATCCAAGACAGTCTTAACTAAGTTTGGATAAGGTGTGCGTATGGGACGAAACTCACAGAAGTCAAAAAACATAAAAAAATATATTTAATTTGTAACTCAGGCGTTTTCATGAAGTGACTTGAGTTCCGAACGGATTCGTTTGTGCCATAGGATGAACATTAAGACTTATCAGTCTTGATAGCATAAACAAGGCAGTTGCTGACTCTTGAAAGGGACCCCAATGATGCAGCAATTGTGAATGCATTCAGCGGACCCATAGCGTGTTAAGCTGTTGCATCGCATGGACGCCAGCGAACCAAGAGTGCTGGGTCATTGACCTGCACAACTCCACCTTCAACGTGATGGGTGTTTACACAAGGAGGATCTCAGCACCGCGCACCGACAAGTATCTCAATGTGTGTATACAGGGATCACACATTCTATAAATTTTTTTTCAGTTTCTCATTATTTTAAATTTTGCCAGGGCAGCGGCCGTAAGGCTTACTCTTTACGATTTCCAACTGCAGAGGGATTTTTATCCTGCGCAACTTGCACACGGGACCTTCTATTTTTTTTTCGCCCTTACCCGAGTAAATTAGGCACCCGATGTCATTACCCAGGAGATCACGGGAGAGTATGACATCATTATGAAACCACTGGTTCTGAAAAACAAAATGTCCATCAATTATATTCCCTGTACTGGGAGCGAACCTGGTACCTTAAAATTTAGAGGCGGAGGCCATACCTCTTAGCCATTCCGAAATGGGGTGAGGGGCTAAAAGAATAAATAGGCCATACGGTCTTTTATATTTGGACATGTGCCGTAATATAACCGACGAACCCTGTGTCTAGGTTGAACGGGGCGCTCCTCGCCAAACGAGGCAACATTTCTGTTTTAAAGGAGACCAAAAACACATTGTAAGAGAACTGTTGAGAGACAAGAAAGGGATAAAGACATGGACAAACTTTGAAAGTACAACACACTTGATATGAGGGTTGGGCATGCTTGTGTCGAGAACCTTGTCCCAATAGAAGCTGAAAGGTACAGATGATGGGAATGACTATATGGTCTTTGTTTTTAAAAACGTCAGTCTGGATTAGTTCCTTACCTGGTGAAAATCAACGTTAAAAATTTGCTGTAACTTTGTATACGCTTGGTTATAGTTACAGCACAACTTGAGGCTATATAGTAGCGCCCTTCAGTCATAACTAACTATGGACATGCGCCCCTGATAGCCCTCAGCTATTTTTTTTGTCTGGTGTTCCTTTCGGCGTGTTGTTTTCTCTCCTGCTTGTTGTGAGAACTTATTTTCGCCCAAACTGAGGTGGCGCCATATGGCGTGTTGCTACTGGGCGCGATCGGCAACTTCATCCTCCCAGGTTGCTGGATTTATGTCCAGTTCTCTCTCTCGCACATATTTTTGAACCTCAGTTACGGTCTCGTGACTGGTTTTTTGCCATCTGCCAGTTGCCCGTAGAAAATAACTGCGATCATCTTCCATGCTACGGAAGATGGCCAAATCAGCGTAGTCTGCGCTGCCTAAGCTATGTATACATGCTCTGAAGGCCAGCACGTGACAGCACATCAACATTTTGTTGTCGGCAAAACTTGAGGACATATGAAAATCTACTAACAACCGTAAAACAACATGCAATCTTAAATGGTAGTCATTAGTCAGCGATGGGCTGTATAAGCAGTAGTCAGTGGTCTACTGCTAGTCTGTATTAGTAGTAGTCAGCAGTCAGTAGTGGTAGTCTGTATTTGTAACAATCAGTAGTGGTAAAAAAAAAAGGGTAGTGTATTTGTAAACAATCAGTAGGTAGGTAGTCTGTATTTGTAACTCTGTACTAGTAGGTTCTGTAGTCTGTATTGTACTAGTAGTAGTCAGTGTCAGTGGTCTATTGCTTAGTCTGTTACTAGTTAGTAGTCAGTGTCTTATTGCTACCTCTGTACTAGTAGTAGTTCAGTCGTCTATTGCTAGTCTGTACTAGTAGAGTTCAGTCTGTACTGTATAGTAGTAGTCAGTGGTCTATTGCTAGTCTGTACTAGTAGTAGTCAGTGGTCTATTGCTACTCTGTACTAGTAGTAGTCAGTCGTCTATTGCTACTCTGTACTAGTAGTAGTCAGTGGTTTATTGCTAGACTGTACTAGTAGTAGTCAGTGGTCTATTGCTAGTCTGTACTAGTAGTAGTCAGTGGTCTATTGCTAGACTGTACTAGTAGTAGTCAGTGGTCTATTGCTAGTCTGTACTAGTTGTATTGTTAGTCTGTACTAGTAGTTAGTCAGTTGGTCTATTGCTAGTCTGTACTAGTAGTAGTTTAGTGTCGTGTACTAGTAGTGTCGTGGTACTCTGTACTAGTTGTAGTCAGTGGTTTTATTGCTAGATCTAGTACCCTAGTAGTAGTAGTCAGTGGTCTATTGCTAGTCTGTACTAGTAGTAGTCAGTGGTCTATTGCTAGACTGTACTAGTAGTAGTCAGTGGTCTATTGCTAGTCTGTACTAGTAGTAGTCAGTGGTCTATTGCTAGACTGTACTAGTAGTAGTCAGTGGTCTATTGCTAGTCTGTACTAGTAGTAGTCAGTGGTCTATTGCTAGACTGTACTAGTAGTAGTGTCAGTATGTTAGTCTGTACTAGTAGTAGTCAGTGGTTTATTGCTAGACTGTACTAGTAGTAGTCAGTGGTCTATTGCTAGTCTGTACTAGTAGTAGTCAGTGGTCTATTGCTAGACTGTACTAGTAGTAGTCAGTGGTCTATTGCTAGTCTGTACTAGTAGTAGTCAGTGGTCTATTGCTAGACTGTACTAGTAGTAGTCAGTGGTTTATTGCTAGTCTGTACTAGTAGTAGTCAGTGGTCTATTGCTAGACTGTACTAGTAGTAGTCAGTGGTCTATTGCTAGTCTGTACTAGTAGTAGTCAGTGGTTTATTGCTAGACTGTACTAGTAGTAGTCAGTGGTCTATTGCTAGTCTGTACTAGTAGTAGTCAGTGGTCTATTACGGAGTCTATTAGTAGGTGTCAGGTCGTCTATTATGCTATGACTGTATAGTAGTAGTCAGTGGTCTATTGCTGGACCTGTACTAGTAGTAGTCAGTTCTTCTATGCTACTTTGTAGTAGTAGTCAGTCGTCTATTGCTAGTCTGTACTAGTAGTAGTCAGTCATCTATTGCTACTCTGTACTAGTAGTAGTCAGTGGTCTATTGCTAGACTGTACTAGTAGTAGTCAGTGGTCTATTGCTAGACTGTACTAGTAGTAGTCAGTGGTCTATTGCTAGTCTGTACTAGTAGTAGTCAGTCATCTATTGCTACTCTGTACTAGTAGTAGTCAGTGGTCTATTGCTACTCTGTACTAGTAGGTAGTCAGTCTTCTATTGTAGAACTGTACTATGTAGTAGTCAGTGGTCTATTGCTAGTCTGTACTAGTAGAAAGTCAGTCGTCTATTGCTACTTGTACTAGTGTTAGTCAGTGGTTTATTGCTAGTCTGTACTAGTAGTAGTCAGTGGTCTATTGGCTAGACTGTACTAGTAGTAGTTGGTATGTACAGTATTGTAGTCTGTACTAGTAGAAGTCAGTGGTCTATTGTTAGTCTGTACTAGTAGTCATTTGGTCTATTGTAGTTGTACTAGTAGTAAGTCAAGTCATTCTATTGCTACTCTGTAAACTAGTAGTAGTCAGTGGTCTATTGCTAGGGACTGTACTAGTAGTAGTCAGTCGTCTATTGTAGTCTGTACTAGTATTCAGTCGTATTGCTACTCTGTACGTAGTAGAAGTGCAGTTGTCTATGTAGTAGTACTAGTAGTAGTCAGTCGTCTATTGCTACTCTGTACTAGTAGTAGTCAGTGTTTATTGCTAGTCTGTATAGTAGTAGTCAGTGGTCATATTGCTACTCTGTACTAGTAGTAAGTCAGTCGTCATATTTGCTAGTCTAGTGTCAGTCTTCTAATGCTAGTAGTGTACTAGTAGAAGTCAGTGGTCTATTGCTAGTCTGTACTAGTAGTAGTCAGTGGTCTATTGCTAGTCTGTACTAGTAGTAGTCAGTCAGTCATTGCTGGTACTGTACTGTAGTAGTCAGTTTCTATTGCTAGACTGTACTAGTAGTAGTCAGTGGTCTATTGCTAGTCTGTACTAGTAGTAGTCAGTGGTTATTGCTAGTCTTGGGGTTTGTAGAAGTAGTGGTCTATTGCTTAGTAACTAGCTAGTAGTCAGTGGTCTATTGCTACTTGTACTAGTAGTCTTTTGAGTCAGCCTGAAGTCAGGGCGTTTATTGACTAGGATCTGTACTAGTAGTAGTCAGTGGTCTATTTGCTACGTCTGTACTAAGCTAGAAAGTCAGTCGTCTATTGCTAGGGACTGTACCTAGTAGGTAGTCAGTCATTTGCTAGTCTGTACTCAGTAGGAAGTCATTTGATAGTGCTGGACTGTACTAGTAGAAGTCAGTAGTCTATTGCTAGTTGTTCTAGTAGTAGAAGTCAGTGGTCTATTGCTAGACTGTACTAGTAGTAGTCAGTCGTCTATTGCTAGTCTGTAAGTAGTAGTCAGTGGTATTGTAGTCTTGTACTAGTTTAGTTCAGGTCGTCTATTGCACACTACCTGTACTAGTAGTAGTCAGTGGTCTATTGCTACTCTGTACTAGTAGTAGTCAGTGGTCTATTGCTAGACTGTACTAGTAGTAGTCAGTGGTCTATTGCTAGTCTGTACTAGTAGTAGTCAGTCGTCTATTGCTACTCTGTACTAGTAGTAGTCAGTCGTCTATTGCTAGACTGTACTAGTAGTAGTATTTTGCTAATGTACTAGTAGAAAGTGGTTTACTTGCTAGTACACCTGTACTAGTACTAGTAGTAGGTCAGTCGTCTATTGTACTGTCTGTACCTAGTAGAAGTCAGTGGTTTAGTGCTGACTGTACTAGTAGATGTCAGTTCTTTGCTAGTCTGTACTAGTAGTAGTCAGTCGTCTATTGCTACTGTACTGTACTAGTAGTAGTCAGTGATACGTCTTCCTATTGCTAGTACCTGTACTAGTAGAAGTCAGTCGTCAATGCTAACTACTGTACTAGTAGTAGTCAGTGGTCTTATTGCTAGGACTGTACTAGTAGTAGTCAGTCGGTCTATTGCTGTCTGTACTATAGAAAAAGTCAGTCGTCTATTGCTGGACTGTACTAGTAGTAGTCAGTCTTCTATTGCTAGTCTGTACTAGTAGAAGTCAGTCGTCTATTGCTGGACTGTACTAGTAGAAGTCAGTCGTCTATTGCTAGTCTGTACTAGTAGAAGTCAGTCGTCTATTGCTACTCTGTACTAGTAGAAGTCAGTGGTCTATTGCTAGTCTGTACTAGTAGAAGTCAGTCGTCTATTGCTACTCTGTACTAGTAGAAGTCAGTGGTCTATTGCTAGTCTGTACTAGTAGAAGTCAGTCGTCTATTGCTACTCTGTACTAGTAGAAGTCAGTGGTCTATTGCTGGACTGTACTAGTAGTAGTCAGTCTTCTATTGCTACTCTGTACTAGTAGAAGTCAGTCGTCTATTGCTGGACTGTACTAGTAGAAGTCAGTGGTCTATTGCTAGTATGTACTAGTAGAAGTCAGTGGTCTATTGCTGGACTGTACTAGTAGAAGTCAGTGGTCTATTGCTACTCTGTACTAGTAGAAGTCAGTGGTCTATTGCTAGTATGTACTAGTAGAAGTCAGTGGTCTATTGCTAGTCTGTACTAGTAGAAGTCAGTGGTCTATTGCTGGACTGTACTAGTAGAAGTCAGTCGTCTATTGCTACTCTGTACTAGTAGAAGTCAGTGGTCTATTGCTAGTCTGTACTAGTAGAAGTCAGTCGTCTATTGCTGGACTGTACTAGTAGTAGTCAGTGGTTTATTGCTAGACTGTACTAGTAGTAGTCAGTCGTCTATTGCTAGTCTGTACTAGTAGTAGTCAGTTTTCTATTGCTAGTATGTACTTGTAGAAGTCAGTGGTCTATTGTTAGTCTGTACTAGTAGAAGTCAGTGGTCTATTGCTAGTCTGTATTAGTAGAAGTCAGCAGTCAGCGGTAGTTTGTATTAGTATCCGTCAGTGGTAGTCTGTATTAGTATCCGTCTATGGTAATCTGTATTAGTATCCGTCAGTGGTAGTCTATTTTAGTAGCAGTCAGTGGTAGTCTGTATTAATAACAGTCAGTGGTCCAGTTATAGTCTGTATTAACAGCAGTAATAATACAAGTAGAACACATATTACTTTGTGGAAAGTTAAGGAAAAGATATCATGTCACAGCTGAACTGGCAGTCTCAAACCTACAGATGGACTCTCAAAAACTAGTAACACCAACTGCATTTTGTGTGATACCATCCCATTTTGTGTGATACCATCATATTTTGAGTGATACCGCCACATTTTGTGTAATACAGCCGCTTATTGTGTGATACCATCACATTTTATGTGGTACCGTTATATTTGAGTGATACCGCCACAATTTGTGTGATACAGCCACTTCTTGTGTGATACCATCACATTTTGTGTGATACCATCACATTTTGTCTGATACCGTCATATTTTGTGTGATACCATCACATTTTGTGCGATACCATCACATTTTGTCTGATACCATCACATTTTGTGTGATACCATCACATTTTGTGTGATACCGTCACATTTTGTGTGATACCGTCACATTTTGTGTGATACCATCACATTTTGTGCGATACCATCACATTTTGTCTGATACCATCACATTTTGTGTGATACCGTCACATTTTGTGTGATACCGTCACATTTTGTGTAATACCATCACATTGTGTGTGATACCATCATATTTTGTGTGATACCGCCATATTTTCTGTTGTACTGTCTCATTTTCTGTGATACCTTCACATTTTTGTGTGATAAACTCACATTTTCTGTGAGACCACCACATTTCAAACAAGACGCGTTGCTTGCCGGCGGCAGACGACCGTCTCCTCTTGAATGGGCAAGTTTAATCCCATCAGTTTCGCCCGATGGACCAGGGATTGGTATCGATTCTTTGCGGGTCTCGTACACAACGACTGTCTCCATTGGAACTAGTTGGTTCTGGACAATGTGCTGAAGTTTTCCTGGCTGTTTTTCTATCAATTTCCCGGAAATAGAACGGGCGCATTGAAAAATACGAAATGTTTCTTTCTAATTAATGCTCCTTTTTTCATATTTATTTGAAAGATCTGCTAGATAATTAAGCAGCAACTTCATACTTTGTTTTAAATTTCTTGAAGCTGTCTATGTTTCTTAAATCATGTTCATCATGGTACCTCGTACATATTGCAATACTCAATATCTTCTTATTATTTTTGATCGCCTTGATTCTTTGGGGATCAAAAGAAGTGAAGTCGAACTAAAAAATCAGAATATTCAACTGAAATGTCAAGTCTACTGCATGGCTCCAAAACATGGAGAAGAACAAACAAGATTTACAGATATTCATAAATGGGTGCTTGCATAGAATGTAAGGGTTGAAGTAGTACAAGATCACTAATGTGGAAATGATAGGAAGGACCTGACAAGTGCCAGTGAAACAATGACATAGGGAGAAGACGCAGGCGATGGGCATTATTATATACATTAAAATCATTACAATGCGATCCTTGTTCTGGAATTCTTAAGGTCACAGATATAGGGTTAGACCGATATACACACGGTGATAGAGATACAAGGAACGAGGACTTCTTCTTCTTCTTCCTCGTTCGTCCTGAAAAGGACGTTGGTTGCGTTGTGTCTGTTTACGCCGGAGCTGCGAAATCTGCGCCTTTCGGCCGACACATCCGACTTCAGCACGGCATTTTTTGGGACCGGGTTTGCCTTCCCTCTTCGATCCCTACTCTCTCTGCCAGACTGCAGTGATGCAGCCTGTTTCCAGGACCACCACGTGGAGGTGGAGTAGGGTCTTGGTCAGCTCTGGTTCGCTGACCCTGACGCAAGCAGTCAAACTATGGGTCGCTGACTGCATTCTCTATTGCTGCATCTTTGGGTCCCGAGGACCCAATGGGAACGAGGAGACAATGAAAGGTCTGGAACTGACGACATGGGACAGGAGGACTTGGCAGGAGTTTGCTGAAGGCAAAGGTTCTTTGGAGAGCTGAAGGGTGATGAATGATGATTTTGATTACCATCATGATCATCATCATTATCATTATCATCATCACCATCATTATCAGCATCACCTTTCTCCTTGTTACAAGCAGTTCCCCCGTGAACAATAATGGTGACGGAGAGAAATAATGACACATTGCCAATTCACATAATGTGACACATCGGTACATTTACATAATGTGATACATTGCCATATCTACATAATGTGACGCATCCTCACATCCACATAATATGAACACAGAGAGAGAGAGAGAGAGAGAGAGAGAGAGAGAGATCCCCTTGTCAAGATATCTGCTTAAATTTTACGTTCACTTCTGCTTTGCAAGGAAGTTACGAAAAACCAAAATCTAGGGAAACATTCCCAAATAAATGGGGGCTGAAGACTGATGCATTGGGCCGCAAGGCGCACAACATAGTGCAATTCATACAGCCTTAGATGACATACATATATGAAAGGATACCCGCCAGGTGAAAAGAGCGCCCGACCCCTTGCCTCGATAGGGTCCACCCAAAGCTACTAGTGGTTACAAAGTATTAGAAAAATTGTAAGTGGCCAAAACACCCAGAAAAGAACTCTATCTAGGCGAGACCAGGTCATCATTTACCGTCAACGCAATGGATACACCAGACTGATGTACCATCTATACCAAAAGTACAGGATTGGTGCAACAGATCTCTGCACGTGCCATCTGCTGCAGTCCTGCCCAACATACAGCAGTTAACAGAGTAGCATATAGCAACAACCTACTTCTGCACATGAAAAACTGTTTGTAGATGTCAGGAACCTTGAGCTGACTACTGCCTTTATTAGTGTCATTAATTGGTGGGAAGGTTAAGAAGAAGTTAACCCGTCTCAGCTACTTATTATGTATTGGGTTATCTTCAGGGAAATGTCATCAATATTCCATGGTTGTTATTCCTCCGTGTATTTGTCTTCTGTGGGTAGCTCTGTCAACCTGGAAGTTGATCATGACGACAGAAAGCCCATATGTATGTTTCCGAAGGTTTCTGAGAAGACAAATAAAGAATAGGACTATTGCTTCATTAAAGCATATGGTAAGATGGCGGCTAACATACGGTTAAGCGTAGGGTAGGCAACATCAGCCTGCACAACATATCGCTACAGAAACTAAGGTTGCAAGAGCACATGAAAGTTTTGACATAGGCTTTCCTTGAAGAGAATCAGCTGCCATGGTGGCTCTATGCTCCATTAGTAGCAAACATGAAATAATAGTCATAAAGCTCTCCGTGAGGGATCGTTTCTCTCCGCGAGGGATCGTTTCTCTCCGCGAGGGATCGTTTCTCTCCGTGAGGGATCGTTTCTTGCGGGTGGAATACTTTCTACTACTTGGTGCTCCAGTGTTAGTCTTGGCTACTAGAAGCTTGTTGTTTTCGCGTTTTGTCCCTTATCGTTTAGTTTCGTCTTTCTTTCTTTCCTTGTGTAAGTGTTGCTAAGAAGTCGCTGACAATGAATAGGACCCATATTATAACCAAAAAAAAAAAAAAGTGTTGATAGAATTGTAATAGAAGTGTTGATAGAATTACAAGGTAATCCTTATCCTGGAGTCCACACAGTAAGTTAGGTAGAGGGATACCTAAAAACACACGGAAAAGAGAAATGGAGACAGACGTGAAAGAGGTGAAGAAGGCATGGAAAGACTTTGAACGGATGGCACAGGAACAGGAGCATGGTATACATTTGTTGCAGGCCTTTGCTCCTGCGGGAGCTGAGGGTGATGATTGAGTGAATGAAGTGTTGTTACTATTGATGACTGTTACAGTGATTGAAACAGTGAAAACAATCAAGATTGAAACATGCATTAAAGACAATCATGAAAACGATGTAATTTTCACATAAAAACGTAATTTCCGGAGTGTGGCAATTGCTAGTTTATGTAAATTATTGATTGAAGAGAAACACAACAAAACACGGCATTACGATTGCCTTACCACCTTACAGAAGCATTCAAAATAAAAATGCATTGATCGATATCGCACTTTGATCATTACTAAATTGAAATCATATAAATCTGTATTGAGTCACTTGAATTCATTATTTATTATATCAAGTTCGATGAGTCAAAAAGCTCCAACCTTTTTTTTTTTTTTTTTAAGTGTTTTAAGAGTAGAAACAAAACAGTCACCGGCTCTCAGTCACGCGTCAAAGCTAATAAATGATGCAGCTCTTTTGAGCACAAATTATAACGTTCAACATTAGGAACTTACAAATATATTTTTTTCTTCGTCATGACAACGGAAACGCTGATAAAAATAGCAACTGGAAAAAAATAATTTGTTTGTATATTAATTAATATATAATGAGCGTCCGATTCACATAGTAGTTAGACCGCTGGTTTCTCGCGGCAAAGGTCCCGGGTTAGAATCACGGTAACGACACGCTCCAGTCTACCCGGCTGTTAATGGGTACCTGATTTTGAGTTAGCGAAGAAAAAGGCAGCGAGGAAGGGAACTGGTCACCCCACCTCTCAATGCTGGACCTAGTATGGTCAAGTCTCTAACACTTCACTCTTCTACTGCAGTATCTGCTATGGGACGATCATCATCATCAAAATACATAATTTCTGCCGGAAATACTTGGTCGGTCGGTCGGTCAGTCACACTTTGCACACCGTCATTTGCGCACTTTTTTCTATTTTCGAGGGAGTGCATTAACTTTCAACCACAGCTAAGGGGGTGCAACTGTGGATGAAAGTTAGACAATAATTGTATTGTTTCCCCTTATATGTACTCTCGCTAAAATAGAAAAAGTGCGCAAATGAAGATGTGCATGAACAGTTTGATTATGGAAAGAAGCCAACAACACAATTGATAAACAGTACATGAACTGGAATTTCGTCAAACTTCAAACGTTGTTCTCAGAGGCAGTAAGTCGACCAAGGCTTCTCAGAGGCGGTATGTCGACTAGGGCAAGATTTTAAAAGATGAACGAACAATTATGCGAGACATGTTGTCATAAAAGAAATGTTATTTATTTAGTCAATTTCTGGTCCATTAGATCATTATTACTACTCCAAATGTCATTTAGGTAAGGTTACGCCATGTCTTCATTTTTAATACATCCATATAATTTTCACTACAAATATCTAATGACGGTCGCCTGCAATGAAATGACCACAGTAGTGATAGTACCGTCTGTAATACATGCAGCAGAAACAACACACTATAATTAATAACGGTTATTGCTAGTATAATATATAATAGATAACATGTCACGCTAATTCAAACGGCAAGAGAGAATTTCATTGCATTGGAAATGTATGGAAATACAAACAAACAAATTATAAAAATCAAATCAAATGCAACGCTCACACACATACACTCGCATACATACGCACGCAGGCACACACACCCGCGCGCGCACATTTACACACACATACTAGAATTTTCAACTCACATGTCAAAGTAATTCCACTGAATGTCTCTGAAACATGGACAGCAACAAAAACACCAACCAAAATGCTACAGAATTTCATGATAAATAAGTGCTTGCACAGAATAGAAGGAGGGTAGTGGTATGACAAGATCAATAATGTGGAACTGATGACAAGAACCAGACAAGCGCCAGTGGGACAGGCGATGAGAAGAAGACGTTGGAGATGGATAGGACTCACATTGAGGAAATCTGTTGATAGGATTATCAGGCTTGTTCTGGAATCCTCAGGGTAAGACAGGTACAGGGAGACCAAAGAACACATGGAGAAGAGAACTGGAGACATACATGGAAAGACCGTGAGCTCAAAGTACATGACAGGAAGATTTGGCAGACGTTTGTTGAATGCTTACGCTCCTTGAGGAGTTGAAAAGTGGTGATGATGATATTATCCTAAAGGGCAAATATACATACACAAATTATGACTCCTGCTCAGGATGGAGCAATAGCTGCGAATGAATGAAACAAAAATTTAAAAAAACAAGCCCCACATTACTAATTTTCTAAGTGAAAGGACCTGTAATTAACAATGAAAAATTCCACCAATTTATGTGGAAAATACGGAAAGGCGCGCATAGCACCGGGAAAGTTACACTGAACACCCATTGTTGTTGTTATTTATCTAGGGCTGTTGAGCTTCTCGCTCTTTTGCAACCAATACCAAGTTGAAAACTCCTTGCTATTATCTACACTATAGATCTAGGCTTTTCTGCCATTCCAAAACATGTTAAGTTGAAGTCACGAGCTCCAGTTCTCCAGCTTGGCGTGCACTTAAAATATCATGACATCTGGTACCAAGCTAGTAGGAAGAAGCACATGGCATACTGTGTATTCCAAGGGGGATCTCAAAATGTGCAGAGCTAAAACAATGTGCTCTGGTTCTTGGTTGTTCCAAGAAATTGTCAAGTCATACCCAGAGCCACTTCTCAGCTCCCCCTGCCTATCATGGGGTCCATAGTGAGATCATCCTGCATTCAGCCAACCCGGTAAAAAGCCAGACTTACGTCTGGGGCTCAAGCGGCTCCTCCTAACTTAGTGTGCATCGCTGGGTTCTCAACAAGTTTCACCACCGAGGGAATCCGTGGAAGTGTGTGGATTATTTCAAGAGTCAATTTGGGTGTAATTAGCCTCACAGACAGAGATTCACTTCCACATTTGTATACTATAGCAATGTGCTTAAAGGTAAAGGATCCCGTTACATGCCCATTGAGGCATATTGGGAATATGGTGTTAGGCCAATATTTTCTCGACCATCGGCACACTAGGGGTGATGTGGTCAGCATCACGCTGGCCACCGTAACCTTCCCAGGGTTGCTCTGGTACCCAATTCACGAGGCTCAATGTGCTTAGTTAGTGGTCATATAAGGATGACTCAAGATATGACTCCATGCATCTGAACACACATGAAAAGATTTATCGACCTGAATTTATTTTTTCCCACAATGAGGAATTCTAAGACGCTGGGGACGACTGAACAAACATAAGGAAATTTAAAGCAAATGCGCTTATTATAATGATAAAAACACTGTTTCAACAGTTACTGCGGGAAATCATGTCTTATTAAAACACCGCGAAAGGCTGCACGTCATCAATTAGTGAGAGATGCCTTCCGTTTTTAACACACTCTGAGAGTTTAGATGCCAACAGTTGTGAGACACCTTCAGTTTTAAACCACCAGCACAATTTGAACGTCAGCAGTTAATGCGAGACATCCTCTGTTCTATTAAAACATTTCCATCTACCTGCGTCTTGCAGTAGTTCCTCTCATCTTCCTCATCTATTAAACCATCATTAAAAGATGTAAGTCCGCAGTGCGAGACACCCTCTGTTTTATAAAAACACGAGGAAATGTTGAACGCCAATCTTTAGTGCGAGAATCCTCTTTGTTAAATCACCAAGAGAAGTTCAACATCAACAGTTAGAAAACTAGAAAACTGAACTACTCGTTATATACTACTCGTCAAAAGTCAAGGGCCACCCTATTATTTTCAATACACTTTTATATAAGCGCATAGAATCATTAAATGAAGGAAGTATTTAGTAAAAATGGGTGCAATATCTTCCTCTGACAGTCCTTTATGCACGTTAAGCATAAAAACAACTCACCGACAACCATGGTGATCACGTGCAATTTGGTTTGCTGACCATAAATTCACATTTTTAATATGTTTTTTCAAACTTCCGTACAACCAAAAAGGTGAAGTAATCGTGCTGATTGACATTCCACGTGCAATGGCTACTTTTCGTGAACAGAGTTCACTCTTAATTTGTTTTACAATCAGCAGACTTAGGGTAGTTTCATCACTTGCAAAAACCATGCCACCGAGAAGAAGACTTGACACCTTACAAAGAATGAGGGCTATAGCGTGGGTTGAAAGTGGTTTATCTGTCCGTGAGGTTGCTAGACGGCTTGCAGTGTCACACTCTACTATCCAAAGAATTTTGGAGAGATTTCAGGCCACAGGAAGTGTGGAGGATCGCCACCGGCCAGGTCGCCCTAGATGCACCAATAGACATGATGACCGGTACCTCTTGTTGTCAGCCCTGCGCCATCGAACAGTGACTTGTTCCACTCTAAGATGTCAGCTGAGACAAACTGTAAACGTTAATGTCAGTCAAAGTACCATTCGCAGACGTGTACATGAATTTGGACTGGCTGCTCGACGTCCTGCAGTCAGAATCCCTCTTACTCCTGCTCATCGCAGAGCCCGTGTTGCTTGGTGTCGCGAGCACATCCGATGGACAAGGCAACAATGGAGTCAAGTTCTCTTCACTGATGAATCTCGCTTCACTGTGTCATTCAATGATGGCAGGATTCGAGTTTGGAGACGACCAGGAGAGCGATTTACTGATGACACAATTCGAGAGGCGGATCGTTATGGTGGGGGTTCTGTCATGGTCTGGGGAGGCTTCTACAGACACGGCAGGACCCAACTCTACATCATCCAAGGCAACTTGACCGGCCTAAGATACCAGAACGAAATCTTGAGACCAATTGTTCAGCCTGCTCTGGAGGCCATAGGTGGTAATGCCATCCTCCAAGATGATAACGCTCGACCCCATCGAGCTCGTGTGGTGAATGAATTTATTCAGCAACATGGGATCATCAGGATGGCGTGGCCAGCTCATTCACCTGACCTTTCTCCGACTGAGCACCTCTGGGATGTTCTTGGTCGAAGATTGTCAACAAATCACCCCCTGCCAATGGATGTTGCACAGCTGACTGCATTTCTGCTTCAGGAATGGCAAGCTGTTCCTCGGGATACTCTTCGGACCCTTGTGGACTCGATGCGTCTACGCTGTCTTGAATGCCTTGCTGCAAACGGTGGTCATACCCGATTTTGAAATGTCTATTTGTCCAATATCTATTATGTGACTTTTGAAAAGGTGGGTGACACACTTTACAGCTTCATTGCGTCTGAATGTGTGTTTCCATTTCTTTACGTGACATGTCAATTTGGTATCCAATAAATGCCGTTTTGACTGATACCAATTACGTTTATATCAGATTTGTTTTATGGTTTCAACCAAGGTTTTTCTAAGTGGCCCTTGACTTTTGACGAGTAGTATATTTAAAAAAAGTATAAGAGTCCTTCAAAAAATAATGTTAGCACTTATATAGGGTTATTAATTTAATTACATGTTTTTAACGATTAAAATAATAGGCTTGCGAATGGTTCCAGACATGTATGGACATTGGTGCAGTACAACCCGAAACTGTTTGAAGTACACCACTGCATTTTGTAACGTTCATCAATCGTTTGTAAATAAGTCTACACAAGTGTTAACATTTTTGGAAGCACTCTGCATAAAGTAGGCATGTTAAAACTCCGAGTAATAGAGAAGACATTAGCTATATTCGAAGTAAAAGGATGCGCGCGACACAGGTGGTTCTCAAGTATTCCACGCTTAGATGCTATCTGTGTACACAATACGTAGAATTCTATTTGCATACTAATAATAGTGGATGATACATTCGCTGAATTCAACACAACAGATATGCAGCTAACAGGGAGAAATGTCGTTGTAAATAGTATACGTTAAGGACATAATGTATACTAAAATATACACAAGTTGTATGAAAGTGGTACTGGATGACACATAACCAATATTCTAAAAAAAAATAGTTGAAAGTAAATAATGCACAATGATATACCGCCTACATTAAACATATGGCAACTTGGAAAATACGTGTTTTGTTGTTGTTGTTGTAAGGGAAAAAAAAGGGGGGGGGGAATTATTAACGGGGTCCGAAAGAGAAGACATGAACAGTAGTAACACTATGCAATATCATTCATGTCGTACATGGTGACTAAGGAAGGGTGGGCATGTGCCAGATACCCTATTCTGTCGAAATTCAAAGGAAAAAAAAAACTTCAACGATGTGAACTAGTAATTCACACCAAGTAATTCAGTGAATTCAACCCAGCCATCCAAGACAGAAGAATTTTTTCCATTAAAAGGAATTTTTGGACAGAAAGGACAGTAATTAAGAAAGCATAAGGAGGCCTTGAACCGATGGCGCCGGGGATGAAAGCTTGGCGTGAAGTTAAGTGTACTTGCTTTACATAGAACACAAGTCTACTTGCTCTACATAGAACACAAGTCTACTTGCTCTACATAGAACACAAGTCTACTTGCTCTACATAGAACACAAGTCTACTTGCTCTACATAGAACACAAGTCTACTTGCTCTACATAGAACACAAGTCTACTTGCTCTACATAGAACACAAGTCTACTTGCTCTACATAGAACACAAGTCTACTTGCTCTACATAGAACACAAGTCTACTTGCTCTACATAGAACACAAGTCTACTTGCTCTACATTCAACACGCAGCCCAATATATTGCGAATAATAATGCATGTTATCCCCAAGCGCGTCTGATTGGCTAAGCAATTAGAACGATTTCCTTTCGCCGCATAGTTACCGGGTTTCGGGATCGAAACCTACCTCATAAAAAATGCTGAACCTAGTATTGTGAAGTCTTTAACACTTCACTTCCCTATAGTAGTATCTGTTATGGGATAAATATCTGTTATTATTCTCAAAGTCACGTGGGGTTGCTGAAGGTCTCCGTAAGAAACAATACTACTGCTGCTCCTCAAGCATGTCGTATGAGGCGACTAATATGACATTGTGTATGGGCCTGGCAACTTCATCATAAAAAACATATTGCTGCAGAAACCACCACTGTAGATGAATGTGAATGTTTGGTGCAGAAACCACCACTGTAGAAGAATGTGAATGTTTGGTGCAGAACCACCACTGTAGAAGAATGTAAATGTTTGGTGCAGAAACCACCACTGTAGAAGAATGTGAATGTTTGGTGCAGAAACCACCACTGTAGAAGAATGTGAATGTTTGGTGCAGAAACCACCACTGTAGAAGAATGTGAATGTTTGCAGCAGAAACCACCACTGTAGAAGAATGTGAATGTTTGGTGTAGAAACCACCACTGTAGAAGAATGTGAATGTTTGGTACAGAAACCACGACTGTAGAAGAATGTAAATGTTTGGTGCAGAAACCACCACTGTCGAAGAATGTGAATGTTTGGTGCAGAAACCACCACTGTAGAAGAATGTGAATGTTTGGTGCAGAAACCACCACTGTAGACGAATGTGAATGTGTGGTGCAGAAACCACCACTGTAGAAGAATGTGAATGCTTGGTGCAGAAACCACCACTGTAGAAGAATGTGAATGTTTGGTGCAAAAACCACCACTGTAGAAGAATGTGAATATTTGCTGCAGAAACCACCACTGTAGAATAATGTGAATGTTTGGTGCAGAAACCAACACTGTAGAAGAATGTGAATGTTTGGTGCAGAAACCACCACTGTAGAAGAATGTGAATGTTTGGTGCAGAAACCACCACTGTAGAAGAATGTGAATGTTTGGTGCAGAAACCATCACTGTAGAAGAATGTGAATGTTTGGTGCAGAAACCACCACTGTAGAAGCATGTGAATGTTTGGTGCAGAAACCACCACTGTAGAAGCATGTGAATGTTTGGTGCAGAAACCACCACTGTAGAAGCATGATAGAAACTACCGCTGGGGAAGCATGTGAATGTTTGGTGCAGTAACCACCACTGTAGAAGCATGTGAATGTTTGGTGCAGAAACCACCACTGTAGAAGCATGTGAATGTTTGCAGAAACCCATGTAGAATGTGAATGTTTGGTGCAGAAACCACCACTGTAGAAGCATGTGTGAATGTTTGGTGCAGAAACCACCACGGACCATAGAAGCATGTGAATGTTTGGTGCAGAAACCACCACTGTAGAAGCATGTGAATGTTTGGTGCAGAAACCACCACTGTAGAAGCATGTGAATGTTTGGTGCAGAAACCACCACTGTAGAAGCATGTGAATGTTTGGTGCAGAAACCACCACTGTAGAAGCATGTGAATGTTTGGTGCAGAAACCACCACTGTAGAAGCATGTGAATGTTTGGTGCAGAAACCACACTGTACCATGAGAACATGAATGTTTGGTGACTTTGCAGAAGCGGACCACTGTAGAAGCATGTGAATGTTTGGTGCAGAAACCACCACTGTAGAAGCATGTGAATGTTTGGTGCAGAAACCACCACTGTAGAAGCATGTGAATGTTTGGTGCAGAAACCACCACTGTAGAAGCATGTGAATGTTTGGTGCAGAAACCACCACTGTAGAAGCATGTGAATGTTTGGTGCAGAAACCACCACTGTAGAAGCATGTGAATGTTTGCTGCAGAAACCATGTAGAATGCATGTGTGATGTTTATTGCAGACCACCACTGTAGAAGCATGTGAATGTTTGGTGCAGAAACTTTCTATTAGCGGTAGAAGCATGTGAATGTTTGGTGCAGAAAACCACCACTGTAGAAGAGCATGTGAATGTTTGGTGCAGAAACCACCACTTAGAAGCATGTGAATGTGATGCAGTGCAGAAACCATGACTGTGAATGTGTTGGTGCAGACTTTCTATTAGCGGACCATGAAGAATAGCATGTGAATGTTTGGTGCAGAATTAGCCACCACTGTGAATGCATGGTGCAGACTTTCTATTAGCGGACCATGAGCATGTGAATGTTTGGTGCAGAAACCTTTCCACTGTAGAAGAGCATGTGAATGTTTGGTGCAGAAACCATTAGCTGTACCATGAGCATGTGAATGTTTGGTGCAGAAACTTTCTACTGTAGCGGAATGAGCATGTGAATGTTTGGTGCAGAAACCACCACTGTAGATGAGCATGTGAATGTTTGGTGCAGAAACCATCTACTGTAGCGGACCATGAGCATGTGAATGCCTGGTGCAGACTTTCTATTAGCGGACTGTAGAAGCATGTGAATGTTTGGTGCAGAAACCACCACTGTATGAAGCATGTGAATGTTTGGTGCAGAATTACCACCACTGTAGAAGCATGTGAATGTTTGGTGCAGAAACCACCACTGTAGTGAATGTTTGGTGCAGAATTAGCATGTGTGAATGTTTGGTGCAGAAACCACCACGGACCATGAGCATGTGAATGTTTGGTGCAGAAACCACCACTTAGAATGAGCATGTGAATGTTTGGTGCAGAAACCACCATGTAGAAGCATGTGAATGTTTGGTGCAGAAACCACCACTGTAGAACCATGAGCATGTGAATGTTTGGTGCAGAATTAGCGGACCACTGTAGAAGCATGTGAATGTTTGGTGCAGAAACCACCACTGTAGAAGCATGTGAATGAGCATGCAGAAACCACCACTGTAGTGCAGACTTTCTATTAGCAGACCATGTAGAAGCATGTGAATGTTTGGTGCAGAAACCACCACTGTAGAGCATGTGAATGTTTGGTGCAGAAACCGGACCACTGTAGCATGTGAATGTTTGGTGCAGACTTTCAGAAACCACCACTGTAGAAGCATGTGAATGTTTGGCTCAGACTTTCTATTAGCATGTGAATGTGAATGTTTGGTGCAGAAACTTTCATTAGACCATGAGCATGTGAATGTTTGGTGCAGAAACCACCACTGTACCATGAGCATGTGAATGTTTGGTGCAGAAACTATTACTGGACCATGAAGCATGTGAATGTTTGGTGCAGAAACCACCACTGTAGAAGCATGTGAATGTTTACTGCAGAAACCACCACTGTAGAAGCATGTGAATGTTTGGTGCAGAAACCACCACTGTAGAAGCATGTGAATGTTTACTGCAGAAACCACCACTGTAGAAGCATGTGAATGTTTGGTGCAGAAACCATCACTGTAGAAGAATGTGAATGTTTGGTGCAGAAACCACCACTGTAGAAGCATGTGAATGTTTGGTGCAGAAACCACCACTGTAGAAGCATGTGAATGTTTGGTGCAGAAACCATCACTGTAGAAGGATGTGAATGTTTGGTGCAGAAACCATCACTGTAGAAGCATGTGAATGTTTGGTGCAGAAACCACCACTGTAGAAGCATGTGAATGTTTGGTGCAGAAACCACCACTGTAGAAGCATGTGAATGTTTGGTGCAGAAACCATCACTGTAGAAGCATGTGAATGTTTGGTGCAGAAACCACCACTGTAGAAGCATGTGAATGTTTGGTGCAGAAACCACCACTGTAGAAGCATGTGAATGTTTGGTGCAGAAACCACCACTGTAGAAGCATGTGAATGTTTGGTGCAGAAACCACCACTGTAGAAGCATGTGAATGTTTGGTGCAGAAACCACCACTGTAGAAGAATGTGAATGTTTGGTGCAGAAACCACCACTGTAGAAGCATGTGAATGTTTGGTGCAGAAACCATCACTGTAGAAGCATGTGAATGTTTGGTGCAGAAACCATCACTGTAGAAGCATGTGAATGTTTCGTGCAGAAACCATCACTGTAGAAGAATGTGAATGTTTCGTGCAGAAACCACCACTGTAGAAGCATGTGAATGTTTGGTGCAGAAACCACCACTGTAGAAGAATGTGAATGTTTACTGCAGAAACCACCACTGTAGAAGAATGTGAATGTTTGCTGCAGAAACCACCACTGTAGAAGCATGTGAATGTTTACTGCAGAAACCACCACTGTAGAAGCATGTGAATGTTTGGTGCAGAAACCACCACTGTAGAAGCATGTGAATGTTTGGTGCAGAAACCACCACTGTAGAAGCATGTGAATGTTTACTGCAGAAACCACCACTGTAGAAGCATGTGAATGTTTACTGCAGAAACCACCACTGTAGAAGAATGTGAATGTTTACTGCAGAAACCACCACTGCAGAAGAATGTGAATGTTTGCTGCAGAAACCACCACTGTAGAAGCATGTAATGTGAATGTTTGCTGCAGAAACCACCACTGTAGAAGCATGTGAATGTTTACTGCAGAAACCACCACTGTAGAAGAATGTGAATGTTTGCTGCAGAAACCACCACTGTAGAAGCATGTGAATGTTTACTGCAGAAACCACCACTGTAGAAGAATGTGAATGTTTACTGCAGAAACCACCACTGTAGAAGAATGTGAATGTTTGGTGCAGAAACCACCACTGCAGAAGAAACCACCACTGTAGAAGCATGTGAATGTTTACTGCAGAAACCACCACTGTAGAAGAATGTTAATGTTTGGTGCAGAAACCACCACTGTAGAAGAATGTGAATGTTTACTGCAGAAACCACCACTGCAGAAGAATGTGAATGTTTGCTGCAGAAACCACCACTGTAGAAGAATGTGAATGTTTGGTGCAGATACCATCACTGTAGAAGAATGTGAATGTTTACTGCAGAAACCACCACTGTAGAAGAATGTGAATGTTTGGTGCAGAAACCACCACTGCAGAAGAATGTGAATGTTTACTGCAGAAAACACCACTGTAGAAGAATGTGAATGTTTGGTGCAGAAACCACCACTGTAGAAGAATGTGAATGTTTGGTGCAGAAACCACCACTGTAGAAGAATGTGAATGTTTGGTGCAGAAACCACCACTGTAGAAGCATGTGAATGTTTACTGCAGAAACCACCACTGTAGAAGCATGTGAATGTTTACTGCAGAAACTACCACTGTAGAAGAATGTGAATGTTTGGTGCAGAAACCACCACTGCAGAAGAATGTGAATGTTTACTGCAGAAAACACCACTGTAGAAGAATGTGAATGTTTGGTGCAGAAACCACCACTGTAGAAGAATGTGAATGTTTGGTGCAGAAACCACCACTGTAGAAGAATGTGAATGTTTGGTGCAGAAACCACCACTGTAGAAGCATGTGAATGTTTACTGCAGAAACCACCACTGTAGAAGAATGTGAATGTTTGGTGCAGAAACCACCACTGTAGAAGAATGTGAATGTTTGGTGCAGATACCACCACTGTAGAAGAATGTGAATGTTTACTGCAGAAACCACCACTGTAGAAGAATGTGAATGTGTGGTGCAGAAACCACCACTGTAGAAGAATGTGAATGTTTGGTGCAGAAACCACCACTGTAGAAGCATGTGAATGTTTACTGCAGAAACCACCACTGTAGAAGAATGTAATGTTTGGTGCAGAAACCACCACTGTAGAAGAATGTGAATGTTTGGTGCAGAAACCACCACTGTAGAAGAATGTGACTGTTTGGTGCAGGCCTGCAAGGGGGACTAGCTGCAATGCTGGCTGCATGCTTCGTAAAGGGCAAAATGAAAATGATGATAATACAGCTGTCATAACGCCTGAACAAAAATGCTATCAGAAATTTGGTAATATACAAATGATTGTGAAAGAAAGGTGCGTCTTTATAGAAAAGGGAGTAAAAAAACAGGTGTCCGGTAAAGAACTTACCTTTGATTCTACCTGGCCGCCGCTGAAAGAAGCCCATACATGACGATGACATTTGCTGGAAAGGATACCCTCCAAAACCATGTGGGAGGTAGCCAGTGGCTTCTGGTCCTGGGCCCATGTTTGTGGCGTAAGCGCAGGAGGGCGGCAGGTCGTACTTGGAGGAGTATGGAGAACATTGAAACTGATGATATCCAGAACGATAAGAGTAAGGAACGTTGTCGCCGAAGTAAAGCATTTCCATTGTACAAATGATGACGAGATCGAAGATCGAGGCTGACAGGATTTGGTAGTTATCACGAATATTGAAGGTGATGAGTGTATGCGAACGGACCAAGATCTGACACGGCAAGAACAAATGTTTTAACAAGTTTTTACCCTATATACTGCCATATTATTTTCATTTATATACTGCGTGGAACCTTTTGTCTATTCGATGTTTATGGAAACAGTGACTGCGAATTTGAAATAGCAATAATATGAATAATAATAACAAAAATAATAAGTGTGTTTCCATTCATTGTAAATGCCCACGTAAATAGAAATTATTCAGAAAATAGTTTTCTAACAGTAAATTGGCACTGGATGCAGATTCAGATGCTCTATGAGCACGAATAATGCGAACAACAGCAAAGTGACAAGAACGCACGGTGTGGACAATCCTCGTTACACTGCACAGTTCACATCTCTTCCAACATCTTGCTATATGGGTGGTGTGTGAGAGGTAAAGGGGACAGTTATGAATCATTCAGAAGTAGTGTCTGTGGTGTGGACTACAGCAATCTTCATGAATAAACATGTATTTTTATGTTTACAGTTAATGACATCATATACACGGTTCTTGTTCATTGGACACTGAAATTTAAAATGATAATTAAAAAAGTTAAACTGCAGGCCTTAGCCAAATGGTCTCACGGCTAGGCGATGCCGCCGTTCAGATGGTCAGTGGTTCGAATTCTAGGTGTTCCAATTATTTATGTTACTTCTCTATTATCTAATGTTTTTCGTCTTTCTTTCTTTCTTACGAGTTCCTAATTGTTTACCTATTTTCATTAATTTGTCTGCTGTTGGTAAACGTATGTGGTCTAGTATCTTACCTGTATAATGTACATTAATTAATCTAACACTTAAAATAATCCAGCTCTTAACCGTTAAGTTTAAACACAATCTAGAAGATATTCACGTTGGCTATATACGATGTGGCTCTGTTGTTTAAAATTACCATCTGCACATTCCAGAGAAACTGCCTAAGTACTGCCTTGGCAGATTTATTTATACCAAAATTAGTTATAAAGATGATAACTTTCTTGTTGTTTGGTTTTTAACTTATAAGTTTATGTATTTCTTAAGGAATAAAAGTAGCACTACCCTTTACCATGTTCAAACTTCACTTCTCATAATCTTGAAAATTTTTATCCTTCACAATGATCAAATAGCACTCTTCATAATTCTAGAAATTTATCCGTCACAATGCACAAATTGCACTTTTCACAATTATAAAAATGTATCCTTCATGATGTACAAAAATCACTGTTCACAATTCTAAAAATGTATCATTCACAATGTTCAAAAATTAACACACAGCAACACACGCACTACGAGGAGTTTGTAGTTTGACTCAATGGACAAAATATCGCGCTAAATTTCTCTGGCTCAATGAATTTGAATCTAGATGCGTGTCTCTCCCCAAGGTTAGCTTGGGCAGAATCAATAGGTTGATGGAATCATCCCTAAGTCATCCTTCATGCACAGAATAAGGTTCGCACCATTACCATCGAGTGCAGAAGTCATGCTAATTTTATGCACGTTCACTAAGCGTCATAGCGTAACGTACACCCCAGACACGCTGGTCACCAGAGCGTTCTTCGGAACGGGGACACTTTCAGAGTCTCTTAATTGCAGACTAGGCGCGTTTAGCAAGACCAGGTACTGGATATCGAGGTCTGAAGCAGCTTACAGTTCATCTAACTGTTGCGTCACTTGTCGTCGAACTACCGCTTGGATTTAAATCATGACCTCGTTGACTTAATGCGGACGCGGGTTTGTCTTGTCAATAAAGCTAATAGGAATGGTTACAAACTGCCATTAAGAAGATGATCGTATGCGTACGCACGTGCATCAGGAAGTTTTCCTCTGTCTTTTTTGTCCCCCCTATGTTAAATGTTTCTAACTCAAGCGCCCGAGTGGTAAAACTCCGTACGGAATAAACAACAACAACAAAATGTCCATTCACCGTGAAAAAACAGCTTCAAAATTCTGTGTTAACTGGTACACTGGATTTGAATATATACATAGTTAAATGTAGTCCCATAGCATGTACTGCCGTAGGGAAGTGGTGTTAGTGACTTCACTAGACTAGGTCTAACATTATAAAGTGGGGGGATGATTTTCCTTCCTCGCCGCCTCCGCCTTCCCTAACTTAAGAGCAGAGTCAGATACACATTTACAGCTGGGTAGATTGGAACGTGACGTTACTAGGTTTCGAGGCCCGAACCCGGTAACTTTGCCGCGCAAGGAAAGCGCTTAACCACTTTGCCAAAAGAACACCCATATGAACGTATAGTACTAACAAACTGATCCAGCAAAATTTCTAAATATAACATTTAATAAATAAATATTACACACGTAAAGGTATGTTTCAGTCACTCGTGAGAAATAAAGAAGTAGAAAATTAGACAACACACAAACAACAGAAGTGATAGGTTCGCCAGAGAATCGAACCCAGGACCATCCGATCGGCAATACAGCCAAGCTACGGAAGCGAATCACACTATCCTCCCTGCCAACTGCTGAATTCTGAATGCAAATTCCCTTCAGTAACGATGTACTTAAACGTGTCTGATAATTACAATATTTTGTGCTAAAGCTAGTGGGAAAAAGTAGGTTACAGAAAGGCTGAAAGTATTTTGTCATATTCTGAATACACACAGACTAATGAATACACACAGACTAATGAATACACAAATTATTGTAATAAATGGAAGTTTTCCTACTCGCTGTGGAAACAGATTTGAATTATTTCATATCGCATTAAATGTAATGTTTCCTTTACTCGCAGGAATAACACATTAACCTTCGCACAACTATATTGTTCATTCATATTTCTGAAACTTTAGTAGGATAGTGTTGAATGTATATTATTGTCTTTGATACATCATTAGAACAATACTGAATACGGTTGATTTATACTAACGTCTTTGATACATCATCATTAGAACAATGTTGAATACGGTTGATTTATACCAATGTCTATTATTGTCTCTGATACATCATTAGAACAATGCTGAATACGGTGGATTTATACAAATGCTTATTAATGTTTCTGATACATGATTACAACAATGTTGAAGACGGTACATTAATACTAACATATCTGATACATCATTATTAGAACAATGTTGAATACTGCTTATATATCCTAATGCATATTAATATTTCTGACACATCATTAGAACAATATTGAATGCGGTTGATGTCACTATTAATATCACTGACATCTTAGAACCCGGTTAGTATTCTCCTGAGAAATGAACGTTAGATAACACTCTGCGAGATCATACGTCCTAGGAGATCAGACGACTCGCGACGAAAAGCTAGAAGACGTAATACTTCTCGAGAAATCTTCCAGTGCCAGAGTAGAGGAAACAAAAATCAGTAGCCGGAGAGTTCCAAGACCCGAGGAATGGTCGAGGGGCAGTGGCAGAGAGAGTAGGTGGGAGCCGGATCATGAATTTTCATGTCGGGCAGGCGAGCATGACAGATGAGGGCTTAAAGCGAGGGCGAACTTGTTAGTAAGACAAGAATATGAGGAAAAACGGGTAAGCGAGGTGTTGGTAGAAGCGGCAAAAGTTAAGGGGAGGGGAAGGGGGAAATAAATTATACATACAGACAGGGAAAGTACGAAGTAATAAAAAAAAAGTTAATATGAGTGAAACGAGGTTTTACTGAAATAAAAACAACCTCTTAGACAGATAAATAAGATACTATAATTTATGTAATTATTACACAAACAGTAATTTCACTCTAACATTTTATCACCACTACATTATTACTACTTTACTATTCCCCCCCCCCCCCCCCCCCCCACCCCTTCCTTCAGAATATAGTGTTAAACCATATAGTAAAAACTGAGATGGCTACAGAGACGGGGTCTGGGGATACAGTATATGCTTTACTCTTTAGAAGTCATGTAAAAGAGAAAAATATTGTGAAACATTTTCTTACACAAAAATTAGTACAGCGAATCTAGAAGCAGTTTAAAAAGGGGGTGGTGTTTGTTATCAGGGAAACTGGGAATCAGAAAGTGGGTGCACGGACCTGCGGTGGGTGCATTTCGGGCCGAATGAAAATGCCAGAAGCGCGAAGCCAAGACAGGATCAAGAGGGGCGTGGTAGAGTTAAATGAACTCACGGTCTGGCCGCTCTAAGCCCCCGACAGCCGATAGTGTCATCCATTCATGCATTCCTACATCCGCCTTTCCACTCCCCATTTCAGAACCAATCTACGGCTTTGCTAGATTCAGAACTCGCGGAGTTGCTAGGTTGAAATACAGGGGAGGGCACGCGGTAGATAGAACTGTTAAAATATGACGGAAATTTGACAAGACCGATTAGTTGTGGCTGAGATTATGTTAATCAGTCACATACAAATATGATAACTTGTCACTCAAATAATGTGGATGGATATTTGTAAAAATCTAACAAAGATGATTGGTCTTACTAAGACAAAAGACACAGAAAATAGCGGGTAGTACCCATTTAACATTTATTTTCTCATGTTTCCCACTTAATTCTCACTTTCTTTCCTTTCCCCGACGAAGGCCTTGTCGCCGCAACGTTGGCTATTTTCTTTGTCTTTTTTCCTAGTAAGACGAATCACCTATTTTGATTTTTAAAAATATCCATACAATTTAGGCCACGTCATACTACAGTCCACATCATCTTCCTCTACTCTCAAATAATGATACAGTATTAGACTCACTATTGAAGATAGTCATAATTACAGCCACCTATTGTGCCACGGGTCGCCCACTTCTGGAAGTGTCAAAATTTTTTTTTGAAATTGCGGAAATTATAGCGTGTTCAACTCAATAAGATGAAACTGATCCTCGTAAGAGAACAATACAGTACGGCTATTGGAGGAAAGACAATGTTTCCTCAAATCTGTATTGCCCATTTGCGTAAAAATTTCAAGTTGTTTTTTTTCCTCTGTGCCAAAAGTGGTCAGCTCAAAATTGAGTGCATGTATTTTGTCAACATACGACAGTGTTTGTTTTATTAAAATCATGTTTTTCATACATTTATTGTTTGTGTGTAGTTCAATTTTCTATTTGCGCTGATTTAATAGCCTGTGTGCGCGCGCTCACTTGCGCACGGCTTAGTGGGAACACTGGACTCGTAAATAGATATATGAAATGTTCTCGATGAGATATACGCACAGTCACGCACAATCACGCACAATCACGCACAGTCACGCACAATCACGCACAGTTCAAAATAGCCATTATCTCTGTCAGACATGGTCAAAAGGTAAAGGTACTGACGTAGGGGAGTGAAGTGTCCAGCATCGAGAGGTAGGGTGACCAGCTCCCTTCATCGCTGCCATTCCAGCACCTTTGCCACGAGACCAGCCCTCTAACCACTCTGCCAATCGGACGCTTTGTCAGACATGGCAGTTCAATAATAAATCAGGACAGTCATATACCACACGTGAACACTTTTTCTGCGAAATACGACAGTAAGCGCATAGTTCAAGATAGTCATAGACATACATGATATTTTCTCTGTAACATATGATTTATAAGAGTGGTTAGAGCGATGGTCTCTTGAAGCAACGGTGCCGAGTTCGATTCACACGGTATCGACAGGCTCGTCTACCCGGATGTAAATGGGTACCTTACTTTGCTATTGAGTTAGGGAAGGAAACGGCAGCGAGGAAGGGGACTGGACACCCCACCTCTCGATGCTGGACCTAGTATATAAAAGTCTCTAACACCTGACTCCTCTACGACAGTACATGCTGTGGGACTTACATTTGAATACATGATCGTTCAGTTACAAGTAAAGATAGCCATAGAACATATAAGACATATTGGTTCCAATACAAAAGAGTATACAAACGACATTTTACAAACATTGATGTAATTTTTATTTTGTATGCTATTGTTTGAGCGTACGTGTAGCAGTGTGGTTTGAGCGCTTGCCTCTCGAGGCACATGGACAGGGTTTAAAACCTGGTTGCGTCACACTCCAGATTATCCAGCTGCAAAAACTGGTGCCTGATTCTGCTTTGGGGTTAAGGAAGGCAAAGGCAGCGAGGTAGGGAACTAGTCATCTCACCTCATTAAGTTAAGATCAAGTATATTTCTAACAATTCTCTCCCCTGGTTGGATATTTAAAACTAAGTTAAGAGAAAAATCTCAACACACGACGAGAGAAAAGAAGTATGCAAAGGCGAAATATAACCTACAACAGGTAGAGAGGAGGTATTTTCTGCTTCTACTACAATCCACTAACTAAAATGATCAGGCCCTACGAGAGGAGAGACCATCAGAGCCATATGGCGCGGGCCTCATCTCGAGGGGCCACACCTCAACCAAGGATGCATGATGAACGCAATGTTTTACCCATCTTCCAAAGGATTGAGGAGGCCTCACAATATGAAATAACAGAGTCCTAATCTGAGTTCGCGGAGGCCCTGAGTACGACTATATTCTGTTGCATCGCCAAAGAAAATATTACTTTCCAAGCGCGTGAACAAAATCGATCAGTGATTAAGAAATGAACACAATGTCTCAAAAAGCACTATCAAGTTAAGCCTGTTTTTAGAATATGTTTTTATATGAACGAACGAACGAACGAACGAACGAACGAACTTTATTTTCGAAGGGTAAAGAATTGGGCGCGCAGGCCCGTCTACGTGATTAGTAACATTACAACAACAAAAGAACCGCAAGATGACTCTGAGTATAGAAATGCCAGCAGTTATGCCACCGACGCCAATCTCTGAATTACTACACTGATTTAACAAATGAAATATGCGGAGATGCAGTTAAAATAATCCACATCAATACAACACACTACAAACGAAAGAATAACGAAGCAATCAAAATGACGCAGGATTTTCCTGGTACAAAAAGGGGAGCAATAGAAGAATGAAAAAAAAAAAAAAAAACAGCGCTGGCATTGTCGCCATTTTATTTATGGTCCAATTTCCTGTCTTCCGGTGACGTCACAAAGGGGAGTTAACTCTGACTTGCAGAGCCACTAACAAATTGAGTCCCCTGTTGCCATCCGCCATATAAAACAAAGTTAACAAGGTCATGAATAAAACAAGAGTGTCTGGTTAGCAGCAATTGTTATGGAATCTGGCTGGCAATCGAACACAATGTCTAATCCTCTCTTTCCATTTCCTTTACTCTTACTTCTTTCTCTATGACTTACATCTTCATTGTTCTTGCTAGGGTTTCTCTGAGCAATGATATTTAATATTGTCAAGGAATATTTTGAATTCCTGGAGGCTGTCGGGCATGTACGCCAAAACGAACGGGGAACTGTTTCCTAAAGAAAAATGCATTCCATGGAACTGATACATAAATATCCATACGCCCCTTTAACAAAAAAGATCAAAATAAAACAAAACAAAAATCTTCGTCACGCTAAAACCAGAAGTAACAACGTAAACTTTGCTAACAATGTAAAATATATGTGAATGTGCTATGCCCTGAAACTCTCACTGACCCATATTCTGGTTTTACCATAGAAATAACATTTAACTAGCAGACTTAGGAGACACGGTCAGTTCCGGAACCTGGAAAGATATGTATTTGTGAGCGCTCAGAAAATGAGACAGACGGCCTTGCAGCAGGTGACATATACATCACTGTTGTCGAGTTTCTACACAATACAAGTTTTTTTTTTAACGTTCTACGAGGCTGCCCCGATTAGCATAATAAGGAGGAATTGTACGTGGGGTCATTCCATGCACTGAATGGTCTTTGAATGCGCCAAGCGATGACGTAAGAGACAGAAATAAAGATTGACAGTTTATTATTATTATTATTTTTTTTTTTTTTTCTTAACCAGCGGCACTTGGGCTTTCAGCCCTTCGGCCCAATGACATATCATTGCGAGGCTGGGGAACCTGAGGACTTTCCTTCCAACCCGGTCAGGAGCTTCGCTCCTTCCCATCCACAGAGGGTTTATTACAGGAGCCGTTCAGGCTATTCAGTCAAATTTCCGGCCGTAAACATTTCTTCAAACGCCGACGCCCGGGTTTGAACCATGAACACCTGGTCGCCAGTACAACGCCGAAGCCATTACACCAGCGCGGCTCCCAAACAGTTTATTATAAAAGGTAAAGGCAGTCACATAGCAGGGACTGCTGATGGGGATTGGAGTGTTAGAGACTCCACTATATTAGGCCCAGTGTCGAGAGGTCTGGGTGACGAGTTCCCTTCCTTGCTGCCTTTGACTTCCTTAATTCAAGAGCAAAGTCAGGTACCAATTTACAGCAGGGTAGACTGATACCTTTGTCGTGAGACACTAGCGCTCAAACCACTCTGCTGCAAATCGAACGCTCGAAAGTTTATGTACAGCACTTTAAAAGTGCACTACCATACTGGATGTAATGATGGATGAACCAAACGGAAACTCATCTGACCTAACTGGAGTGGCGCTGTCAGCAACAGACAAGGAGGCGACAACACATGATTGCAGCATAAATAATGCTGGCAGCGAAGGTGAAAAAGATATGACAGAAGGCAAGAAAGCATAACAATAACGATAACATAGTGCAGAAGAAAAGAAAGTTGATAATATGAATAAGACGATAGAGAAAGACGAACGAGAACATAAGACGAGGGAGAAATAAGAATGAAAGAAGAATTTAAAACAAAAAACCCAGTAATTGTAGTCAAAGATAAACAAATAATATTGCACCAAGAAAATGAATGGGCTTAAGTAGCAGTGGTGGCAACACAAGCCCACAAGATGAGAAAGACATACGCGAATTAATGGAAAAAGCAGACGAGAAGAATACCAGTTTAAATAAGAGAGGCAGTAGCCAAAAATAGCAATAGCAGTACTAGCAGCAGTAGTAGAAACTGTATATTATTAGTAGTGAGATTAGTACAGTAGTAGTAGTAGTAGTAGTAGTAGTAGTAGTAGTAGTAGTAGTAGTAGTAGTAGTAGCAGCAGTTGAAGACGATGTAGTAGTATTTGTAGTAATAGAGCCTTGAGGAGAATCAAATCATATCGTTATTCTTATCATTATTTTCTGTATCATCGAAACACACCATCGATATTTTCAGACAGGGCCAACGCTGCACACAAAGGTCAACCTGGAAGTATTAAGCAAAGCTTGGACATGACTCCTACGCATGTAGCTTCCACGTGATTAGACAGCAAAAGTAAACAAAATAAAGGCACAATCAAAAGGCGTATCTTCCGTCTCAATGAGTGGTGGGGAGGGGGGTAGGTGTGAACTGGAAATACATGTAACTGGATATCACCGGACCGCACGAAGCAGGGAAACACGCCTTTGCCCCAAAAATAAAAAAATCCACACATTCGCGAATGTTATCAAATTCCTCGTGTTAATCTTTGTAATTTGTTTGCCAGTCCTACCACACTTTCCATTACAGGTATTTGAAAAAACATCAGACGGCCGATATTTGTCTGTGAAAATTTTACATCCCAGTAAAGTTATTTCCACAGTTATGTGAAATAACACTAGTCAACAACCAAAATGTACCAGAAATGAAAATAGCTAATTTTAACTAATTTTGGTGTGCTGAAAACGAAAATGACATTAAAAAATGTTGATTGGCTCTAGTTTTTAAGATATATGCTACTAGTTTATTTAATTACGGTCAATTTATATATATGTGACGCAACTTGTGGGCGATTGCATAATTTTTTCTAATGACCAATAAAAATGTAACTAGAAGTTGATGATGCAATCCTACCTATGATTACATCACCTTTGTGTATAAATATCTTATCTCTGATAAAATTTTGCCATTAGTTAATGCATTTGTCCTTATCAAAAGTATCGTAGTTAGAAATGCCTAGGACATGTGTGAACAGTGCTAATAATTTCTGTTATATATGTGGTGAGGTGACATTTGTATCACAAAAACGAAATATAACTAAAGTGATTAAGAAGGCGTACAGTTTGTATTTTGGCTGCAGAATAGGAGATCAAGATAAGAGCTGGGCGCCACACATATGCTGCAATATATGTGCAGCACATCTTAAACTGTGGTTGACTGGCAAAAGGCAAGCTATGCCTTTTGCAGTCCCAATGATTTGGAGAGAGCCACTGATCATCTCAACAACTGTTACTTTTGCATGGTCCCTCCAATTGGGAAAGGCATATCAAAGAAGAAAAAATGGACTCTGGAATATCCAAACATCCCCTCTGCAATACGTCCGATACCACAAGGCGATGACCTACCAGTTCCCAAAGTGCCAGAATCATTTTCAGCTGCTTCCACTGATGAAGAAGAGGACATTGGTGGTCCTGAACCATCAACCTCAAGCGACCCAGATTTTGAGCAAACTACATCCACTAAACCACACTTAATAACCCAAGGTGAACTGAATGATCTTGTAAGAGATCTGAATTTACCGAAGAACAAGGCGGAGCTTTTGGGTTCCAGATTGCAACAGTGGAATCTCCTGGCAGAAGATGTTACAATTTCTGTGTATATGAACCGCCAGAAGCCGCTTATTACATTTTTTTTTTTTTTTTCAAAGAGGGTGACCTTTCTGCGTGCCACAACATTTCTGGTTTAATGGCAGCCCTCAAAATCAATTACATACCGGAAGAGTGGAGGCTTTTCATTGATTCATCCAAGACGAGTCTTAAAGCTGTTTTGTTGAATAATGGTAATGTGTTACCGTCAATTCCAGTTGGTCACGCAGTTTATATGAAAGAAACTTATGAAAACATTAAGCAGCTTTTGAAGTGTATAAACTACGATCATCATCATTGGTCACTTTGCGGTGACTTAAAAGTGGTCGCTCTTTTGCTTGGACTACAGGGTGGATACACCAAATACTGTTGCTTTCTCTGTGAGTGGGATAGCCGTGCACGAAGTGACCATTACATCAGAAGACATTGGCCAATCAGGCAGTCATTGCAGCCTGGCAGTAAGAACGTTGAGAACCCAGCACTTGTCGACACCAGCAAGATTTTGTTGCCACCTTGCACATTAAAGCTGGGTCTCATGAAAAACGTTGTCAAGGCAATGGAGAAAACAGATGAGGCTTTCAAATACCTCATCAGAAAATTTCCAAGACTGAGTGAAGCTAAAATAAGAGAGGGAGTATTTGTTGGTCCGCAAATTCGAAAACTTCTTCATGATGACGAGTTTCTTTGCGTGTTGCATGGCAAGGAAAAAGCAGCATGGCTAGCATTTAAGTCATTGGTGGACAATTTTCTTGGAAACAACAGATCTGATAATTACAATGAAATTGTAGAAAATCTCCTTCTGAAGTATAAGAGTCTTGGCTGCAACATGTCTTTGAAAATTCATTTTCTGGATTCTCATCTGGATTTCTTTACGTCAAACTGTGGAGCGGTCAGTGATGAGCATGGTGAACGATTTCACCAGGACATTGCTGCTATGGAAACAAGGTATCAAGGCAATTGGAGCCCTTCAATGCTTGCTGATTACTGTTGGACTGTGACAAGAGACACCTCATCGATTGACTACAAGAAGCAAGCAAAGAGAGCTCGAACAGCGACTGAATAATGACGGAATGGGTACACATTGTGCCTTTTTAAAACATGATATGTGAACTTATTTTTATTTTTTCTATCATTTTATGTTGAAATATCAATTAATTGAGTATGTAACCACAATTTTTATAATGCTAAAGTAGAAAGACTAGCTGTTCACCCCAGAGAATTAAACAAGCATACATTATTTGTATTACTGTAATGTAAATTCATCATTTAAAAAAAAACCAGAGCCAATTGGTGAATTTCATTATGATATTTGAAATCAGCATGTCAAAATCAATAAGAAATGGTATATTTAATTTCTGGTACAAATAACTTTTGAAAATTTGTTGACTAGTGTAATTTGTAATGGGAGTCAGGTTAGATTACAGCTATAGTAAAACGGCACAAAGTAATTTTCAGTATTTTATATACAGCATATCTTTTTTAATACGGTACATAATCTAAATTGGGTTAAGTTACAGCTTGTTAGAGATTGTTGTCAACCTAACTAAAGTAGGCGGTCTAACCACTCTGCCACTCGACACCCCATAATCAGGGCCGGTCCTAGTACAGGCGGACCGGGGTGACCGACATGGACGGTAGCGTTAAAGGGGACGCAGGAGCGGGCGACACTTAAAAAGTATTTTTTCGTCAAGATTTTTTGTCTGCGGCTGTGATATAATTCGTCAAGGCCAACACATACAATGTAAATCATTTATTAGAAAACACTAAAACCAAAATGTGACATATTTATAACATACTTACTTAGTCATTCATCTTCTACCGTGAGGTGTAGAGATATGGAAGAGAGAGCGCCATACTACCCTATCGGCTGTCTTCCTTCTGGCCTGGTTCCAATCTAGTCCTCGGTCTTTCAGAGACTGTCTAATGTTGTCCTCCCAGCGAACTCTGGGTCCCTGACTCTTAGCCTCCCATAACTGCTGTGGTAGCCGATCTTCCCCCATTCTGCAGACATGGCCAAACCATCTTATTTGGGACTGTTCTACTTGGGTCTGCAGCGGTTAGGTTCTTAGGACGACGTATCGTCTGGTTGCGCACCATGTTTCTTCTTGTTATTTCAACCCCTTTCTGGGATACCTCATATCTGATGTTATATCTGTAACATTCTGTGTTTAATTGTCACAGTGTCTGTCTTTGTTTGTTTAAAGAGTATCTAAAGTTGATCTGCAATTTTATTCACGAATCTTAAAGTTAAAGATAGTCCTAGAGCAGATATTGCAGTAGAGGAGTGATGTGTTAGAGACTTCACTATACTAAGTCCAGCATCGAGAAGTAGGATGACCAGTTTCCTTTCTCGCTGCCTTTTCCTTCCCTAACTCAAATAGTTAGGTACCTATTTACAGCTAGGTAGATTGGAGCGTGTCGATACCGTGAATCGAACCCAGAATCTTTGGCGCGAGAGACCAGCGCTCTAACCACTCTGTCAATAGGACCCTGTCACAAATCTTACTTAATTTTAAACAAGAGTTTAATTAAGTGCGAAGGAGGTGACGCTTGTCAAACCACTCGATCCGGGCACCGAATACTCTAAGGCCGTAGCTGTATATAAAGTATTAGGTTACGGTAATTTTCTCCCTGTATTTCCTAATCATTTATTCTTTATTGTATAGCAGTGACTTACAATTTTTATTGTTTTTGTCTTTTTATATTTTAAATTCTTCATACTTAATTTGACTACGTTAGAGTATTAAAGAAATACATAAATAAAAATAGTATATTAAAAAACGTAACTGATTATATGTGTGCACGCGCGCGTGAATAAAGCGTGTGGATTTCTGTTTAATAATATGTTTTACAGACACACAGAAAAAATATGAATATTGTATGTGTATCATAACGTTATCTGTATATCAAATTGGTTTCTTTTTTTGTTTGTTTCTTTTTGTTTGTTGTAATCAATGACTAAGAGATACGTGTTCGGAGTGTTGATATTTTCTCCTGTTGTCAAGCTGTGCTTTTAAAAATTCTGAATACTAAAAATATACAAGACTTGGTGAATGATTATCGCGATTTGTCGACCCTGATCTACCGTCTTTGAGTGTCAAGAATGTCCTCTGTTTGGTGGATAACAAAATTAGCGCTTTCGAATATCTTGTAACGATCATTGACATGTTGCCAGCAAATTATTTCGCGTTCAAGAAAATTGTGTTATTTAGAGCTCTTCTCTAAGAAACCGCTGGAGACAGGAGGGGGAGAAGCCAGAAATGCCAGAGACAATTTACCGAACCAGTGGAGCGAGACCATGGATGCTGACATCTCGGGCTAGAGCAGACCCCGCTATTGAAGACTACCACTCAACTACCAGGGCCCAGCCCACGGCCCTGCCGTAGTGATCGGCTCGCGCGGTCTTTTGCAGGCCAACACGGAGGCTAATTGAATGAAATCAAGCCAATTTGGTTGCCATTGATTTAATCTGGAGAGGCGGACACTGGAAACACACTTGGAACATTCCTTTTCGGAGTTTGTTCTGGCCAAGACAACAAAGTCATCACGGAGGGATGCCGGGAGTAAGACGGGCTGGAGAGAAGGTAAGTGTGACAGATCAAAGGCGGACATACAGATAGATAGAAGAAATAAGCAGACACAAAGACATTTATACACAGTAGAAAATGAAACAGATCGACAGACAAAAGAATGGACGAACATTGCAGACTAACCTACAGACAAAAACTAATACATAAGGAGAGACAGACAACCTGTCAGTCATACAGACAAACAGGCAGTCATCAATACTGAAAGAGAGATAAACAGACAATCGCCAAGACATTCAGACACATAGAAGAATACCACACAGATCGACAGACAGAAGGACGAACAGACGTGCATATACACAGACAGATCAAAACATATACAGAAGGATAGACTGCCAACCTATTAGTCAGACAGACAGACATAAATACTAACATACAGATAGACAGACGGACACATACTTAGTTAGACAGTCATGTGGGTAAGTAGGTAGGCAAGCAGACAGAAAGAAGTTTATAAGAAAAGGGGTAAGAACTAGACACATAAGACCCTCTGACATTCTAGCCTTTGGCACTACATTCTGGAATTCATATAAGAGGTTCAAGCTTAAAATGACATCGTTTCGAAAGAATAAATATACTTACTTACATAATCCAACAGCAATATGACGTCCTGGCGCATTTTTAGAAAGGCATCCGCATATTCTGGCACATCTTAAACACAATACTTTCTTACATGCTTCAGAAGTTGGATAACATTACTGGTACATTTTCATTTGCAGAATATTATAAAATACCAGCAAGTAACCTGTCAAGATCTGAAGGGAACGAACAATGGTGGGCACGTTGTGCCGCATGCCTTATTGACGGCACCATTTCTCATGTTTTCAGTTTCATCTTTTTTCATTCCCTTCCACTTTTCACTTTCCGCCGACCAAATAAACTCGTCAAATTACTTTTGGAAACTAGAATTTGAAAGACAGAATTTAAAAAAAAGGGAAAACACACACACACACACACACACACACACACACACACACACACACACACACACACACACACACACACACACACACACACACACACACACACACACACACACACACACACACACACACACACACACACACACACACACACACACACACACACACACACACACACACACACACACACACACACACACACACACACACACACACACACACACACACACACACACACACACACACACACACACACACACACACACACACACACACACACACACACACACACACACACACACACACACACACACACACACACACACACACACACACACACACACACACACACACACACACACACACACACACACACACACACACACACACACACACACACACACACACACACACACACACACACACACACACACACACACACACACACACACACACACACACACACACACACACACACACACACACACACACACACACACACACACACACACACACACACACACACACACACACACACACACACACACACACACACACACACACACACACACACACACACACACACACACACACACACACACACACACACACACACACACACACACACACACACACACACACACACACACACACACACACACACACACACACACACACACACACACACACACACACACACACACACACACACACACACACACACACACACACACACACACACACACACACACACACACACACACACACACACACACACACACACACACACACACACACACACACACACACACACACACACACACACACACACACACACACACACACACACACACACACACACACACACACACACACACACACACACACACACACATTTCTGAAATTATAAATAAAGAAAAATAATGAATCTGTTTAATAATGTAATTATATAAGAGGTACCAGGCATGAGAACCTGTTGACACTAAAGACAGATGACTGAATTTAAAAAAAAAACAAAAAACAAACAAATAAGCAAACGCACATTCGTGCGTCAGCTGGGAAAAAAAACGGAGACCGACCGCACGGAATGCAACCATGCTAGCTGTTAAACCACCGGCACTCCTTTATACTTATTTTTTTAAATTAAAAAAAACTATATTAATTTATTTTTGTTCAATAAATTTATAATTGAAACGATCAGGTAAACCTATCACTACAATGAGTGTATTTACTTTATTTAATTTTTATAAGTCACAACGTAGTTTTCGAGATATGAGCTTTTTAAAAAATGTCAACACACATTGATCAATTCTCCTTCTGACCCAAAATAAGGCACAACATTCGGCTGACCACTGCTTTTTTTCAAACACATGCAGGTTGACGTCTGAGGGCGGAAGTATCGGTTAAGGGACTGTCTTTATCTTGTTTACCATCCCATATGGGGTTCACGTTCCACCAGAATCGTCAAAGTAAACAGCTCGGACTGAGGCCAGGAAAAGAATAGAGTTACGATTCTGACCTTATAGGACCGGACTAAACACGTATCGGACCTCCTTCTGAACACTACAGCAAGGAAAACCTACACTTTAATACGGAAAGTGGACTCCTACAGGACCTACTCACAAAGTTACATAGGGATTTTAACTAGAAATAATACCCCTGACGCGTGTTCGAGGCATCTTTATCAAGACTATTCTACTGAGCAAGAAGTCTAGAGGTCCCAACTATTGGGGTGAGTTGTAACATATTTTATATACTTTGAATTTGACATGTTTGAACTTGCTGATGGTTATGCAGGTCCATACGAGGCTGGCAACCTCAGCACGTGAAAATGATATATTCATAAACCACCACAGCAAAGCGCTAGCGATTGCTCGTGCTAGTTCTCATAGGGAACCAAAAGCAGAGGTAACCCCAGACTCCAAGTGGAGCAGGGAGTGGATGATGATGACATCATATGTATATATTTACAATCATTTGTTATAAGTTTAATGTATACTTAAACTTGTTCACACAGGCACAAGCCATTACACTTGCCGCTGTCCAGTCGCAATTTTTCAATTAAATTAAATATAAAAAATGGTGATTTTTCATCATATGAGTTATATGAACGAACGAACGAACTTTATTTTCAAAGGGTTGAGAATTGGGCACGCAGGCCCTTCTGACTGATGTACGCTCAGAGAGATTAAAAAAATTCTGAGAAATGAATCGGTTGATGGACAGCGGGAAAGGCGCATGATTAATATCAGGAAAGCAAAGAATTAGCAGAGGTATTGTTCTTTTATTTCCTCTAAAGTTTGTGGTACGATACAAGTTGTACTACTATTTATTTTGTGGCTCAAAGCTTGTGATCGACACTGGAAATCTACGTTCCACGGATTGTGAAGATACCTGCCTTGACCAGAAGAGGTTACCTCTTGAACTCATCGAGAGACGTGCCCTTGCCACAGAGACGAATTGACGGAAACAGCAGCATCAACACATTAGCGTTTTGGCAGCAAAGTGACATTTCAAGCACGCCAAATACAGAAGAACTTTGTTTTTCTTTTCAACATTACGGTTCTAAAGCCGACATCTTTTCTAGGAAGACACCTACATTTTATTAATGACCAGCTGTTATTTATTTGTATTTGTTCAAAAGTAACTGATCATTAAATTTGTTATATGTTGTTTTACAAACTCATAGTTATTTTTAGTTATTACAGAGAGAAGTGCACACTCATGAATCAGTATCTTTAATATATATCTATATAGAGCCAATAAGAATAATTTTACTGTTAATTCGGTTGGGGGCTTGAACGAGCTAAATTAAATTATATAATACCTCTTCACAAAAGACGGCGGACAGATAAAAGTTAACATTGCCAAGACACATTCTGTAATATCTTGTGAATACTCCATCAATGTGGAAGCATCATCCTTCTATCTGCATCTCTGCCAAGAGTAATCTTGTGGAAAGGTAGATACCTTTGAGAAGGACCCACATTAGATACTCTAGGTTTTGGCCATTGTTGGACCATCACTGCAGAGCAAAGGGGAGGCAACCCGTGGCACAGTACAAGAGGAATTAGATGGGCAACGTTTTCTACACTAGAAGATCTGGAATATGCAGATGACATTGCAATACTTGTACATTCACATCAACACATCCAAGAAAAAAAACAGATAGACTGAATAAGTATAGCCAGCAGGTGGGTCTGAACATCAGTCTAAAGAAGACAGAGGTCATGACAGTCACTGTGGGCAATCCTGAGCCCATAATAATAAGGAGCCAGAAGATGAAACAGACAGATACATTTACACACCTAGGATGCATAGTAACTCCAGACGGCGGAACAAGCAAAGACATTAAACAATAGAATGAATAAAGCGAGAATAGCCTTTGCTAGTCTTAACAACATCTGGAAGTCTTCCCAGTACAGCACAAACACCAAATTAAGATTATATAAGAGCTGTGTACTTTCTGTGCTTTTCTATGGGGCGGAATGCTGGAGAGTAACAGAGAAGGAAATGTCGAAACTGTCCTCCTTCCACACAATCTGCCTAAGGAAAATACTCCGAATCTTTTGGCCGAATACTATCACCAACCAAGAAGTGCTTACTGTCACAGAGAGTTTTATGGTCATTAAATTTTCTATATTATTCTTTCTTTCTTCCACCCGTATCCTCTATTTTATTATCACTCTCTATCCTTTTCCGGTATTTTTCGCATTCGTTCGTTTGCGAGAAATATTTTCTTTCCCATTTTCACTTTGCCGGTTTCGTTTTCTCATTTAGGAACGCAGTAGATTACCTAACGCGTCAGTCCCTTGCACGAGATAATTTTAGGTGGGATTTCAGTCCATCAGACATGATGAGCAGACAAATTGTCTACATTTGCACCTGTCACGCGAGTTTCCTTGGCTGAGTTGCTCGGGGAAGGTGTGAATCGCGCCAGACAGGCTCTCTCAGAGCAGACATTTGTCTGGAGATTTCCATCTGACAAATAGTTTTACGGCTAAGTTGCTCGGTGAAGTGTGGTAACTGCCACCTAAGGGGACGTACCGTCTACATTTTCACCGGACACAGCGTCTCTTCAGGCTAGTCGCTCGGAGTGAAGTGTGATATGACACTCATGCAGCGTGCTGGAATGAGAAAAAAAAGTCTGGGTTTTTCCATGACACTCACGCATTCGCTCAGAAGGGCCATTTTCTTGACGTAGGTGTCAAAGACGCACTGCTGGCAGTTACGGCATGTGTCTAAGTTACGTAGGTGTTAATGAGAAGGGGAGATTATTTCGTTTTGCGAAATAAGTTGGGACCCCTTTGTCCTGGTTTAAGATATTAACCGGAGTTTGAAACTAGATTTTCATTCATTCTACTAATTCGCAGTAGACAGGTTGTTCGTGAATAGAATAAGCTGTATAGCGAAGCTCCTAGTTTGTTCGGAAATTTGCCGAGCACTAGATTTCTAATAAATATATCAGCGTATAATTCTAAAGTGTGCGATTACCTGTAGTTCTGTGTTGAGGTAAATATATTATATTAAGTATCTAATATTTTGTGAAGTGTTTAAAGTGATAATCGCTTATTTCATATTTCACTAGTTAGATTTGATGCAGAGTGCTTAATTTATATAGTCTGTATTATTTTATAGTGACGAGTTACAGTGGAAAACAGAAATTAAAATTTCTAGCTTAAACTCAGTCGGCTATTAAGGAATTTTATTGTACTGCTAAATAATCAGACGAGAATAATTTTTCTAAACTAACTTATAAATGCTACATCAGTGAGTATTGACGGGATACGTAAGTATTCCTAATTCATGATGATTGATTTTATGTATATAACTTATTTTACGGGAAGTTTCAAATGATAAGTCAAGCTGTACGCTTGCAGTTTAAAAATGTAAGTTATAACGAGTACCTAGTATGTATAATTATTTTATATGTGTTTTTTCCTTTATTCAGTTAATACTGGGGTTAACCCTAACTTTGCCAGCGTTAAGTACTGATGAGTGATATCTGTGAAGAACTAAAACATTTTCCTTGAAAGCCTTGGTGCATAATCTTTACAAGTACCCTATAGGTTAAATGAAGTAACAGGCCTATCGCGCCATATTTAATTCTTCCCGAGAAACAACTCAAGTACATTTTTAGCCTATGTGGCAAGTAACATATTAACGTCAGTAACATTCCGACGGAGTTTTGACTAGTGGTGTGGTGACCAAATATAGTCCTTTCCTGGAAGTAGACACCGATCTGACATTCCTCATTTCTAGACACCTAAGCTATTGACACTGTGCTCGTTGTTAATGTTCGTGCCTGGACAATTTTAATGTGACCTAAACAGACATCCGAAAAATAAGAACACCCAAGGAATCGTTCCCGGAAGCAGAGAATTCAACCCGTCTATTTGGAACTGGGGATTTCTTGATCAAAGACTGCCATTGACGATTCTGTATGTGAATGTTCTAAAAATTATGTTTCCAGATGCTGTTAACAAAGCTGTAAGTATGCAAGAGTGCACGTGGCCACGGCTGAGTAAATAGAGTGAATGCAGGTCTGAGTGTTTCTTTATTGTTGTAATTTGGCACCCATTTTGCTGTCTTAACTTTCTTTATGCAAGTATTGCTAACCATATTTCCCTTAAAATAGAGCAGAGATATCAAGTCTGTCCATACCTTAAAAGGGGGAAATATTAGACCAAATCATATGTATCCGTGACTCTTTGGGCTATCATCTTTCTCCTAACGGGACTGTGGGCTATACATCGAGGAAAAAGATCATACTGTGGGTCTATCATTCTTGGAGCACTTTTATTGACTTTATGACTATTTGTATATGCTTTGATGTAATTTTATAGGTTGTGAGAGAAGTTTGTTATGATAATTAAACTACTCAATAATTATTCCAGCGTGTCGGTCAGTTTCGTTCCAAAATATCTATATAATCACTGCTATAGTTTTTCCCACGTCTGTACGTCTAACTGTCATCTTGTATGTGCATGCACGTGAGTGGATAGAAATGTGTATATATATATATATATATATATATATATATATATATATATATATATATATATATATATATATATATATATATATATATATATATATATATATATATATATATATATAGGTGTTTAGACTGTCTGACTCCTCTAAATCTGTCGTAGAAGATAGGTGAAAGAGAGAAGATTTCTAGATTTCAGAGACAGCCTCTATCACAGTCTACCATCTCACTCGTGGAAATCTATTGCTATTACTATCTATCACTGTGACTATCACTTATTAAAATCTAATCAGAAGGGACCAACCCAAGTCTTAATTCTCCTATCAAAAATCTACGACAAATGTGGTCTCGTCCGAAGGATTTTTGAACTTAGAATAGGAAGACGAGTACGACAAATGGTTGCTCGTCTCCGGGAATTGAACTGAAAATCATGAGAAAGGACGACAAATGTGGTTTCGTCCAAAGAGATTTTGAATTCAGAATAGGAAGACGAGACGGCAAATATCTGCAAATGCGTGTATGAAAGTTCGTGGAAGACAATGCATCTAAATGACATCACACTTGTTGTAGTAATTACATGCAGTAATTCACATAGTTCTTGGAACACCTCTGACGTTTGATTGACTTTAATACATCACAACGACAGGTACGCCGACATAAACATAAAATAGTCATTGACAATTCAGGACATAACATGTATGAATACAGTTCATCAGCCAGCGGTGCATGTATATAATAAAGCTGATCTCGTACAATTCCACCTTCGTCAGCTACAGCAAAATACAGCAAATATGTGAGTTTACACAACTCCTTTCTGACATCAGTAAGTCAGATATATATATATATATATATATATATATATATATATATATATATATATATATATATATATATATATATATATATATATATATATATATATATATATATGGGTCTATAGCAGGCCGCGCAATATGGCGGGCTTATAGATATGATGGCCTCCGTGATATTTCTATAACAAACAGGGTGAGTCCAACCTTGTTAAATGGCATCACCGCAGATAGCGGGATACAGCACCTGTAAAGTTCTTTGGGCATACACCAGCCCAGTGCGTATAATATTAGAATACTTCGTGAGCTCCCTTACTGGTATTCATTCATTTCATTTCATAACCCTCCACTCCCAAAGGAGCATAGGCCTTCAACAAACACATGCCAAGTCCTCCTGTCACGTGCCATCATCTCAAGTTCTTTCCATGTTCTCCTCATCATTTTCACCTCTGTTTCCAACTCTCTTCTCCATGTACTTCTTGGTCTTCCTCTGCCTCTCTTGCCCTGGGGGTTCCAGAACAAGGACTGCCTTGTAATGCTATCAACAGGTTTCCTCAGTGTGTGTCCTATCCATCGCCATCGTCTTCTTCTCATCTCTTGTTCCACTGGCACTTGTCCAGTTCTTGTCATCAGTTCCACATTGGTAACCTTGTCATACCATTTTAATCCCTCTATTCTACGCAAGCACCCATTTATGAAAGTCTGTAGCTTTTTGGTTGTTGTCTTTGTTGTTCTCCATGTCTCCGAGCCATACAATAGGACTGACTTCACATTTGAGTTGAAGATTCTTATTTTCGTGTTGGATCCTATTTCTCTTGATCTCCATATATTTCCCAATGCAATGAAAGCTCCTCTTGCTTTTTGTATTCTTATTTTGATATCGCTGTCTGTCCCTCCAACTTTGTCTATATTACTGCCAAGATATGTGTATGATTCTACATCTTGTATTGGCGTTTCTTCAAGTTCAACCCTGTTTTCATTACCTGCATTTATTCTCATTATTTTTGTCTTTTCCCTGTGTATTTTCAGACCCAATTGCTGTGACCTCTCATCGAGTGTTTTCAATTTGTCCTGCATCTGATTACGGTTATGGGACAGGAGAGCCAAATCATCAGCAAAATCCAGATCATCCAACTGCTTAGTCAGAGTCCACTGGATTCCATTTCTGTTGTGTGTTGTCGATGATCTCATAACCCAATCTATTGCCAGCAAGAAAAGAAATGGAGACAAGAGGCATCCCTGTCGCACTCCTGTTCTTATCCCAAATGGTTCTGTAAGCTGTCCTTCATGAAGAACTCTGCACGTCATGTCTTCATAGGTTTTCTTTATTAAATTAATGATTTTCAGGGGAACTCCATAATGCCTCATCAATTTCCAAAGTGATTCTCTGTCCACACTGTCAAATGCTTTTCGTAGTCCACAAATCCGATGTATAGTGGTGAATTCCATTCCAGACTTTGTTCAACTATTATTCTCAAAGTGGCTATCTGGTCTGTACATGATCTGTTTTGTCGAAAACCTGCTTGTTCATCTCTCAATTTCTTGTCTATGGACTCCTTTAATCTCTCAAGGATAATCCTGTTCAATACCTTTCCTGGCACTGATAGTAACATTATTCCTCTATAATTTGTGCACTCTTGTAGATTTCCCTTCTTAGGCAACTTAACCAGATATCCTTCCTTCCATTCTGCTGGTATCTCTTCTTTTTCCCAGACTTTACCAAGTAATTTATATAACATCTCTGTAGCCGTGTCGATATCTGCTTTGATGGCCTCTGCTGGAATGCTATCAGGTCCAGACGCTTTTCCATCTCTTAGAAGCTTTATGGCTTTCTTTATTTCTTCCTTCGTTGGTCTTTCACCGTTAATTTGTAGCTCTTCTTCTGCTGGCTGGATGTCCGGCGGGTTTTGTGGAGCTGGTCTATTGAGAAGGTCCCCAAAATATTCTGTCCACCTCTTCATTTGCTCTTGTATATTGCTGAGCAGTTTCCCATTCTTATCTTTTATGAGGCAACTTGTTTGCTTGTATTTCCCTGTTAGCTTCTTTGTGCTGCTATACAGTTCTCTCATATTTCCTTTGGCTGCAGCATCTTCTGCCTCTCTTGCCAACTCCTCAATATACTTCCTCTTGTCTCTTTTGATACTTCTTTTTACTTCTTTGTTTGCTTCTGTGTACACTTCTTGAGCCTTGGCTTTGGAACTTCTGGTTTTGCTTGTGTTTAACTCTGCTTTCTTGTTTTTTCTATCTTTTATCTTATTGATGGTTTCTGTTGTTATCCATGCTTTTTGTTGTCTTTCCCTTTTCCCCAGTATTTCTTCACATGTCTCCTTCCATACCGTTTTGACCTGCTGCCAATAGTCTTCTGTATTCTCTACATCTTCCAACTGTTGGAGCACTTGGAATTTGTTGGATACTGTGACCGCAAATTTGTCTCTTGTTTCTTGATTTCTTAGCTGTCCTACATTAAACTGTTGTCTATAATTTTGCATTGTTGCATATCTCTTGAGTTTCATTTTTACTTTGGCTATCAGAAGATGGTGATCTGATGCCACATCTGCTCCTCTATATACCTTTACATCCTGCAATGATGATCTAAACTTCTTCTTTATGCATATATGATCGATCTGAATTTCTGTTCTATGGTCTGGTGATATCCATGTTGCCTTGTGTATTCTCTTATGTGGAAACATGCTTCCTCCTATAGCCAGTTGATTTGAAGCACAGAAGTTTGCGAATAGTTCTCCATTTTCATTCATTACTCCTAGCCCATGTTTTCCCATGACTTCTTCAAATCCAGTATTGACTGTACCTATCTTTGCATTCATGTCACCCATCAAAATTGTGATGTCTCTTCTTTTTACTTTATCCATAATTTCCTGTAGTTTAGTATAAAATGCTTCTTTCACAGACTCTTCTTTGTCATTAGTTGGTGCATAACATTGGATGACATTGACATGAATTTTCTTTTTATCTGTTTTGAAAATAGCTGTTATTATTCTGGGTCCCACAGCTTCCCATTCAATGAGTGCTTTCTGTGCTTCTTTAGATAACATAAGAGCTACCCCTTCACTGTGGTGTGAACTTTCGTCTTCGTGTCCTGAGGACAGCACCAATTCACCTGTGATGAGTTTCTTCCTGTCTACCCCCTTCCACTTTGTTTCACACATTCCCAGAACCTCGATTTTGTATTCCCTCATTTCTGCTGCTACTTGTGCCACTTTCCCTTGTTCGTTCAATGTCCGAACATTCCAGGTGCCAAATCTGGAAGTTCTCCTAGAAGAAAGAAGGTTAGTCAGCAACACAGACTCCTTTCGGCTTTCTCTGTGTTGCATCATACGCCTCCCCGCGAGAGGACCTTCCCCTGTCTTGGATGGCTGTGTTTTATTTTCTTTATTTGACTTGTCCATATTTGTTGAAGTTTTTTGTGGTTTAAATTTTTTTTACAGGATGGGGTAACCGGCCCCATGCCCAACCCTCCTTAGTCGCCTTCTACGACATGCTTGGCAGGGGACAGTGTTACTATTCTTTGCTCCCCTTTCGGGCCCCGGTAACACACGGGTGACTGGTATTCATAGATGGACTCTTTCCCGCCCAGGGAAAAGTCGCTAGCTGGCTACAAAAAGTCATATATCATTCTGGCAATAAAGAAACTGATTTAAGGGTAAATTACCTTAATGTCCCTCAGAATAAATATCACAAAAACTCACTCGCCTCCTAGGCGCATCAGAATATAACATTGGGGAACAATCTTTAACCATCTTGGTCGAACACACAGAGGACTTTCCCCAAAACCGTCTTGACCCTTTCAAAACTACAGCTCGACTCTCCTAACACAGGATGTCTTCAATCGCGCCAGATTCTTCGCGCATGCGTCGTGACCCTAGACCCTTGAGCTAAACTCAGATGGGTGAACATGTCAGGAAAAGCTGACATCGGTTCTAAAATTAGACACTGGGTTAACAGACAAGTGGGACAACCACCACTGTTAACTACAATCCCAGTAAAACATGAGTACCTCCCCTTTGATCAAGAAACTATTAAATTAAAGTCTCCAAAATTAACCAGGTACATTTTACATACTATAGACTCAGCAAACTGACCGCAACAGTCACCCTATAACTAATGTATGTTACGTCGGTCGGTCACACTCAAAATAGTAACTCGCGCCAGAAAAAAAAGTGCGCAACGCACGATGTGCAACTTGCACGGCGTGGGTATTATATAAAACAAATACTTTGTTTTTTTTATTTTTTCACGAAATTAGTAGCGCTCGACAAAGAAAAAGTGCGTAAAAATTGATGTGCATGAGCCCTCACCCGATGTACAAATCATGAAAACTTAAAAGTTTTTGTTAAAACCACTTATTATCAGGGAACACTCTTTGAAAACAATCCACGCACTTTCACACGAAATGTTGTCATCAAAGAACTTGTAAATTGAATCTAAAATAACATAATTCTCGCCGTGTGTACGTTGGTCACAGCTGAGGTATGCAACCGTGTTGAAAAATTGTATTGTTTCCATTTTATATACTCTCTCGAAAATAGTTACAATCAACGAAGAAAAGCGTTCAAATGACGGTGTTCATGAACAGTTTGATTACACTGTATAATGAAAAGAAACCAAAAACACTCTAATGTACTTCTATCTGCTCATCCGGGAACGGAAACAGCACACTATAATTAAAAACCCGTCAAGTTTGACGGTTATTGTTAGTAATAACAATAATAGCCCCTTCAGTCATAACTGACGATGGGAATGCGCCTCTGGAGTGACAGCCCTCAGCTGCTTATTTTCCTGGTGACCCTTTCGACGTTTTCTCCTCTCTTCTGCTTTTTGAGTGAGCTTCTTTTCGCCCAATCTGAGATGGCACCGCAGATAGCATCGCCACTTGGTGCGATCAGCCGCTTCATTCTCCCAGGCTGCTAGATTTATGTCCAGTGCCCTCACGTCTCTCTTACACACATCTTTGAACCTCAGCTGCGTTCGCCCAAAAGTTCTTTTGCCATCTTCCAGTTGTCCGTAGAAAATATCTTTCGGGATGCGACCATCTTCCATGCGGCGGACATGGCCAAGCCAGCGTAGTCTGCGCTGTCTAAGCAGTGTATACACGCGTTGAAGGCCAGCACGTGACAACACCTCGACATTTGTTACTTTATCTTTACACGAAATGCCGAGGATGTGGCGTAGACACCGTAGATGGAAGGTATTGAGCCTTCTTTCTTGCTTTGCAAATTTTGTCCACGTCTCGCAAAGAAAATATACAATGAAAAATAATAAACAGGTGATAGAGAGTTTAAATCACCGTACGTATGATAATATGGTGGACGGACTTTGGGTCAAAGACAACCGGGGTCACTGACTAATTATGTCATCAGATGCGACACAGAATTCGTGTAATGAATACTCTTTTAGGTTGAGTGAAGCGTGACGCGACGTAGTTTCGAGCCCGGCACCCTTTGTCTCGAGAGGTAAACGCTATAACCACTCTGCCATTCAGATATTCTACATAAGGAGACAACGACATATTTAGAATGTCTCGTGACAATGAGTCAAGTCAGCTGCCTACTCCAGCTTTTATCAGCAGCAGATATTACCTCATGTAAGTAGGCAGTCAGAAAGGTTGGAAGGACAATAATAATAATAATAATAATCATCATCAGCATCAGCAGCATCAACATCAGCATCCTCATCATCATCAGCATTTCATCAGCATAATCAGAAGCATCATCAGCTTCAGCATCATCAACATCGGCAAGATCATCATCATCATCAGCAGAAGCAGCATCATCATCATCAGCAGCATCATTAAGACTATCAGCAACATCATCAGCAGCATTATCATCAAGATCAGCAAGATCATCATCATCAGCATCATCAAGATCATCAGCGTCATCATCATCAGCATCATCACCAGCATCATCAAGATCATCCACAGCAGCATTATCATCAGCATCATCATTACCATGACCATCATCAGCATCAGTATCAGCACCATCATCATCATCACCACCATCACCTTCGTCACCATTTTTATTTTTACTACCCACGGAGCATGGAATCGCCGCGGAAAGATAGTGTTAATAAAATTCCAAAGTCAGTCTGTCAAGCTGGCCAAAGAAACATACTGCGCAGAAACAAAAACTGCATCTCCCCTCAACCCCAAAAATAACTGCGAGGAATAAAAAAACAAACTATACAACCAGAGCCGGATTTAGCCATAAGCTACAGCCTAGGGCCCCACAGTCTGAAAGGGCCTCTCTTGCCAAGTTCAGTAGTTGCACTGCCTTATTCTCTCTTACCAACTGTCAAAAAGGGCCTCCGCAGCTTCCTATAGCTTAAGGCATCACTATATCTAAATCCGGCCCTTATACAACCACAAGGAAATATTTTAAAGGTATTCTAATCTTATACAGGAGAGAAGAAGGCACTGGAGTTGAACACGACACTGACGAAACCTGCTGATAGCATTACAAGGCTGTCTTCGTGCTGAAGTCTTCATGGTAAGAGAGCTGGGTACATTAGGCAGCATCTGATATGGGACTACTTTTTACCTTTTATTTAGAGGGGTACTTTCAGGTAGGCCTACTTAGACATAGCAAGTAGGCCTTCTTAGACATAGCAGGTAGGCCTACTTAGACATAGCAGGTAGGCCTACTTAGACATAGCAGGTAGGCCTACTTAGACATAGCAAGTAGGCCTACTTAGACATAGCAGGTAGTAGGCCTATATGCAGATAAGTAGGCAAACGTGTTGTAACGAATCTATACAAATAGTTAGACAAGATAGACTGGCTCATTATCAAAATATGACATTCAGGGTTTTTATGTTGTCGGCCAAAAAATGTCCCGACTCAGACTACCACCTCCGACTCTCAACTCCAACTCCGATTAGTTGTTTACTAGTCCTAGTCCTAGTCATCTGGCATAACATTCGGAGTCCGTACATTTTTTACTGACTCCGACTCCACTGAAAAAAACAACCGACTCCGGACACCGACCCCACAGCCCTGATACGGGTAACACCGCCTGGCTCTGTTACATTTTACACAAATAAATTTAACATTGTACAAGATCGATAGAAAGGTGAACTGTAGATGAGAGAAGAGATAAGTTTCTACAGCGACAGAAAGGTGAACTGTAGAAGAAAGAACAGATAACGCATCAGAGCGACAGAAACGTGAACTGTAGAAGAAAGAACTGATAACGCACCAGAGCGACAGAAAGGTGAACTGAAGAAGAAAGAACAGATAACGCACCAGAGCGACAGAAAGGTGAACTGAAGAAGAAAGAACAGATAACGCACCAGAGCGACAGAAAGGTGAACTGAAGAAGAGAGAACAGATAACGCACCAGAGCGACAGAAAGGTGAACTGAAAAAGAGAGAGCAGATAACGCACCAGAGCGACAGAAAGGTGAACTGTAGAAGAAAGAACAGATAACGTACCAGAGCGACAGAAAGGTGAACTGAAGAAGAGAGAACAGATAACGTATCAGAGCGACAGAAAGGTGAACAGAAGAAGAGAGAACAGATAACGCACCAGAGCGACAGAAAGGTGAACTGAAAAAGAGAGAGCAGATAACGCACCAGAGCGACAGAAAGGTGAACTGAAGAAGAGAGAACAGATAACGTACCAGAGCGACAGAAAGGTGAACTGAAGAAGAGAGAACAGATAACGTACCAGAGCGACAGAAAGGTGAACTGAAGAAGAGAGAACAGATAACGTATCAGAGCGACAGAAAGGTGAACTGAAGAAGAGAGAGCAGATAACGTACTAGAGCGACAGAAATGTGAACTGAAGAAGAGAGAGCAGATAACGTACCAGAGCGACAGAAATGTGAACTGAAGAAGAGAGAGCAGATAACGTATCAGAGCGACAGAAAGGTGAACTGAAGAAGAGAGAGCAGATAACGTACTAGAGCGACAGAAATGTGAACTGAAGAAGAGAGAACAGATAACGTACCAGAGCGACAGAAATGTGAACTGAAGAAGAGAGAGCAGATAACGTACCAGAGCGACAGAAAGGTGAACTGAAGAAGAGAGAGCAGATAACGTACCAGAGCGACAGAAAGGTGAACTGAAGAAGAGAGAACAGATAACGTACTAGAGCGACAGAAATGTGAACTGAAGAAGAGAGAACAGATAACGTACCAGAGCGACAGAAAGAGAAAGATGTCTTATTGTCTGTTCTGCTTGTGAAAGCAGACGTACAAAGCAAACTGTTTGCGTTTCGTTCAGAATAACAGAACGGCTGAGATGGTACTGCCAAGAAACCGATGACACGAAGGCGGTGTCAGTCTGCCAGTCTGTTGACATTTCGGACGCATGCGCCTGAGCGATTGGGTAGGCATGTCTCATTTAAGCCACGCCCAATGGAAAGGTTTTTTTTTTATTTTTTTACTTGCGTCCGCCCCATTTCCCTCCTGCTCAAAATGAGACGTTTGGAACCGAGCGTGCGAGCGAGGTTGGTTAACTTCCGTGAGACGGGCGAGTGCCTGACAGAGAGTGCTAGCGGAAGATTGTGCTTTTCATTGGCTGTTACAGAAAACTTGTTATCAATAACGTGATTTCCTTCCTTACTACCCTTACACATTTTTAACAGCGAATTTGAACGATACATTTTTAAAGCTTTTAACATATAAATTTGTAGTACAGCTTTATGCATAGAGATAAAGGCCTTTGTGATATGTTTCATTTGCAACGTAGACTATTTAAAAATTTAAGATTCCCATTCTCGGAGGTCACACCAAAAACAAAATAGGCTACCTATTACAACAACAACAGTGAGTCATATTGACAGAGTAAAGCTCTGTGTGGAAAAAAATGAGTCTGCCAGGTCTGTGGAGTCGAAGTTGTGGAGACGATCGTTTTTTTTAAGTGGAGTTAGAGTCAGAGTCGAAGTTGGTAACAAATGTCCTGACTCCGACTCTGAATTTTATGACATATGACTAGTAAATAAAAACTGAAGTCGAAATTTTAAAATTTCTGGAATCGGAGTTGGAAAATTTTTGGGTGGAACTCACAACCCTGTAATCTACAGTTTGTCTCCCTTCACCAATGTTTTTTTCTCCTTCCATTTTGTTTCTTGTAGAGTATGGAGCCACCACTGCTGCGGGTCCTCTTGCACGCTGCACGCATCTCAGCATTGACACGCTCTTTCTGTAGCAGTGTGTTGTGGGTAACATGATGAGATTGCCAGCATCATGCACGATCTTATTAGTTGCCTCTTACGACATGCCTGAGTTAGTAGTAGTTCTATTCTTTCTTTGTTTCCACAGAAACCACTGGAACTACAAGGAACTTTCTCTGGTTCTTATCTCCGAACTTCTAGGCAGTTGAATTAACATCTAATCGTGTAGCTTCCAGAGGTCTTTGAGAGTATGAGTGTCAAGATGTAATTTTGAGAAGCTGCTATGGCAATATGCTCCTGTGTGAGCAAAGTTTATTGGGTACATTGTTGTGACAAACGTGATTGTAATGTTAGTCGAGTTAAACGTTTGTGAGTTGCATGTGATGTTTGCACGAACAGCTGAATTGTGATTGTTATGACATGTGACTAAAGTGGAAGTTATTATTGGCTAGAGTTAGCCTGACGTATGGAAAGTGAAAATGTTACAAGGTTGTGCAAAGTGAGTTGACAGACGGTGTAGAAGGGAACGGGCGTGTCCCTTTGTTGCTCTTGTATAGAAGAGCTTGTGTTTGTTGTGTGGTTTTATTTGTTGCAAGGATCGATGTTATTTCTGATCTAGGAAGTTTGTGTAGTGCCAAAAGTGATGTTAGTATTATTTAAGTACTGGCAGGTTGTCCTGATAGATTGGTAATTTCTTGTGCTTTTGAATACCGTACCTCTTATATATGGGCATGTACTAGTTATGATTATATTATGTCGAGATTGACACAGTCTTTGAGTTCATTTATTTATTGCTATGTACAGTGTGGAAACTTGTCCTCTAGACTACGTTGCCGTTGTTGTTGTTGCTGATTGTGTGACATGATTGGTAACAGCGATAGTGTCGCTGCTGTCAGAGACAAAGATGTGCGTGTAAGCACCTTCTTGTCTTGTGACAATGAGGAAAGAACAAACCCACAGTTTCCTCATGTATGTCGTAAGAGGCGAATAATGTGGGATTGTACAAAAGTTGATTTCTTCTGCCTTGCAGATTCCAGAAAAAGGAATGACTTCATTTATTCATTCTTTAGCTTTCAGCTCCCCACGGAGCAGTGGCTTTCAACAAACGTATGCCTAACACTCTTCTCACGAGCCATGAGCTCAATGCCTTTAGACGTCTTCCTCACCAGTTTCACCTCTGTTTCCAGCTCCCTTCTCCATGTTCTCGTTCAGTCTATCACTGCTTTTTCTTACCCTCGGGATTAAAGAATGCCCTCAACAGTTGTCCTCAATGTCTGTCCTATCCATCTCCAGCGTCTTCATTGTGGTGAAGTGGGATGTTATAAATATTTATAGGGGACTTAGTGTACTGACTGAGATCAGCTGTGAAGGTATATATATCTAATAAGAGTAGTGTATTATATATAACCTTACTTGCTGCCACATATGTATACCTCAGTCAGAATTATTCTGGAATAGTGTGATGACTACGTTATATGTCTAGGGTATGTGTATGATGAAGTGTAAGTCAAAACAACAACAGACAGATAAACAATTTAATTTATTCCACTACACTTGACAACACTGTGACACTCACATACATAAAACACTCTACAAGGATATCTTAAAAGAGTCACTGATAACTTTTCAAATAACAATATGTATTCATTGCTGTCATGAATGAATATGTGTCCTGATTCAAATACAAAGGGAACCAGGAATCACAATCAATTTTAATTACAAGTTATAAGTACAGAATTTATCAATATGAATATTGTAGTGACATATATTATTAAAAGTATCCTATGTGTGTCAGTTGTGTAGTAGTAATATGAGGTAATACTGGTTTTGTTTTGTTCAAGCTCTGTTGGTATTTGTCATCATGACTTCAATAGTTTGTCTTTATTGGAACTAGTATTGGAGATGTCCTCAGTTCCTGATATTAAAACAATTTAATTCCCCTCTTAATGTTATTTTTACAATGTCATTTTAAGATGGGGGTACATAATGTTGAGCTCAGCTGGCCACATCAGCTTATCTTGCGTGATGGCGGCAGGAAAAGACTCCTCTGCTCGATTTCTCCCCTGTGCTCTGGAGACACCTCACTGATAGCTAAATGGACCAAGGAGTATGCTGTCCGACTCTGGATTCAGCAAAGCTCTGACCAGGTGCTGCTCAATACCATAAGACCACAGTCCCTGAAAACAAGAAGGATGTACCTTCTACGTCATAACTAATTTATACTCTCTTTTTACACTGAGCACAATACATCACAAACATTGAGTTCAGAGCGTTAGGCCAACTGTCAGCTTCATCTGAAATACTTTATACCAGTATTTCCCTCCCTAATGGTTACTACGCCTCTGCAATTCCAGCATTATTTCTGTCTAATCAATAATCTAGGTGTCAGTGTACTGTTTGGCCATTCCATGCAGTTTTACTTTCCTCCGACACCTTCTGTTCAGGCTGGAGCATTATAGGCTTTTCCTCATGTTCGCTACTGAACTACACATATATACAGGCATAAATTAACAATTTTACATTCAATTTTCATTAAAAGATATTGAATATTTCAAACCTACCACAATTCATGGAAATACACAGATACGTTGACTAGCAATGAATTCTGGCACAAATACTGGCACAAATTCCCATCTGCTTATGTTCCAGGCTTTTATTTAGCAAAAATATGAGCTGGCTTCAACGCACTGTTGCTTCATCAAGCTTATTTGAACTAGTGGTCTCGAACTAACGCTCTGAATTGTGTATATTCGCAGCTCTAACCAATGAAACCCTGTCCACACATCTTTTCAAAAAATACTCCTACTCCCGTTTCCCCTGACAACGAAAGATAGTATTTATAGTCCGACCAATCGTGTTTAGTCTTATATTTGTTGCGCTCCAATCAATTTGGAGTTAACATGGTAGGCTATTTCCGTACGTAAGGTTTTTTCAAACACGTTAAAAAAAAAATTTTATGAGCAGAAATGATTTCATGCTGTCAGGCATCCCCACTATTTTATTTTGGTTATTATTTGGTAATTCCTAGACTATTTGCGTAACGTTTTACATATTCTTTGTCAGCAAGCCCTAAGGAACCCAAATATACAAATTTAAAAGAGCTAAGTGGCTGCGTTCAAAATATGCAATTTCTTCTACCTCCTGTTTCGAAGATGTGCTGTCTGGGTACTGTAATGTTTTCAAACGTAAACCCATCTAATGTCATCTTTTCTAATAAGCGTTTTCCAGGTTTTTTTAAAACCTAACTCTGGGAAGGGTAGTGAATTTTATCACTGTCGATTTGAAATAAAGTTAGTGCATGTGGCCTTACACGCGTGATGGCAGCAATTGTGTATCGCGCGACGCGTGTTTAGTGTTGCACGTGTTCGGCTTTCTGCCTCTCCCTTCTCTCTATCCTTTAGTCCATCTGTTCGTTCGTTTTGGTAACGTAGTATAATTAATGTTAAGATTAATTTAGGTCATTACGCAGTGTGCCTCTCAATGTTTTTCTTAGAAATGCAATACCCGTTTTAATGTGTTGTGGAAACGCTACAATTTGCAGACGAAGTCTTGTCATCAGTTCTACATTGGTGACCTTGTCGTCAGTTCTACATTGGTGACCTTACTAAACCATTTCAGTCTTTCTATTCTACGCCAGTACTCATTTCAGTCTTTCTATTCTATGCAAGTACTCATTTCAATCATTCTATTCCATGCAAGTGCTTATTTCAATCCTTCTATTCTACGCAAGTACCCATTTCAATCCTTCTGTTCTACGCAAGTACCCATTTCAATCCTTCTATTCTACCCAAGTACCCATTTAAATCTTTCTATTCTACGCAAGTACCCATTTCAATCCTTCTATTCTTCTCAAGTACCCATTTCAATCCTTCTATTCTACGCAATTACTCATTTCAATCCTTCTATTATTCTACACAAGTATCCATTTCAATCCTTCTACTCTACGCAAGTACCCATTTATGAAAATGTGGAATTACTTGAGGACTGCTCTGTGATTTTTTTTGTTTAAAAATAATGGATACAAAAACGCTGTTAAACTCCTGGTAGGTTATAATTAAGATATATATAATCTATCACCCCCGGGGAGGTTATAATTAACATATATATAATCTATCACCCCCGAGGAGTTCCCGGGGGTCTCACATGAGATGATGAAAGAATAATACTACTGCCCCCTCAGGCATCTTGTACACGCGCCGACTAATATGATGTTGTGCACGTGACTGGCAACCTCATCATGTGCAACATTTTGTTACAGAAACGACAGCTGCAAGAGTACATAGATTCTTAGTGAAGGCTTCCTACAAGGGGGCCGCCTGTAGTAGTGGTTCCATGCTCTGTGAGGATCTAAAATATAAATGATGATAGTCGTAGATAACATTTTCAATTTCTGTCATTCATTGGCTGGCAAAACCATGCATAAACATTTATTCATTGTAGTTAAACATTCACCCCGTTTAGTTAACTCTTGCAACAATGGTTTCTATAGTAATTTGTTTAACATGAAGTTGCCAGCCTCACGTACAACTGTGACCGTATGGCCTACTACGCATTTAGCACTTTTAGTGCTATTAGATTTAGACTAGTAAGTTCAAATGAACACTGGTCACAAACCCATGACGTCATTTATCATGACACAAATGATCCTATGATGTCATCAAACCTTGCGTGGCTTACATGCAAGTTAGACTGGAACTCCTTTCAACACAAAGCAATGGTTGGTCAGTATCACTTAGTTACTGAGACTTTAGATTAGAAGATTTCTAGCTAATTAGCTTTAAGAGTATTTTAACAGTCAGTAGGACCCAAAGACCAATCATAAGATAGTTTCCGGTCTATCCTTCAGTACAAAATAATATCCGGAAAAAGCCTTAGCACCGGATGAAGGATTAAACTAATGCAACCTAGAGACCAGTGTGACCCTGAGATATGTACCTTGCTAACTATAAGGCATTACTCACTTTTGAGTGGTAATAAACAAAAAAGCCTTCAGTACCAACGTCGAGAACAAGTGCATTTACGACTAGACATCTTCTACCAACCAGGGCCACTAGCGAACCAGCGCTAACCCCTGCAACTGCTTTATAGTGGTCCCTCTACGCTTCTCGTAGACACCATCGTAAGTAACAGAGATTCGTTTTATCCGAAATATTGATTTCAGTTAAGGCTCCACAGATTATAAGACACGCAATAATAACGACTACAGTAAGATTATAGCCTTTCTGCATCGAGGCTGTAGTAAGCATTATTTTCTACCAGAAATGATAGTTCATTCATTTTGCACCACAAGTAATGCATTTCTGGAAATGTAATAACAATGTTTGCCTGAGATTTGTAACTCTAGTTCAGGCCTAGAGACATGCCAAGAAATATCTAGCCAGAAATAAACTTTGAATATAGAGAACTGGAATTATCAAATAATCTGCTGTTACCAGTTCTGTTGACATTGTTTGCTGATCACCATTTTAAACAACACTAATGATCATGAAGCCTTCCACTTCTCTCAACACTTACGAGATACCAAGAACTTGGGTTGCCTTACTACTTTTGTAAGTAACACCTCTTGCGGTTAGCAAGTACAATACAAAAGCTCCTAAACAAGAACTCTTTGAGTGTTGCCCTTTGTCTAAACAAGGGTTGAAATCAAAATTGTCCAACTTGGTCTATCTTGTCCAGTCTCACTGTCATACAACCTGATCTTAGTCGCATCTAACGTCTGTATGAGGGAACCAAACCTAAGTCCTCTTTTATGTCATGCTTAGAAGAGCGAAATGGTTCTATTCCTTGCGCCCCTTTAAAGCGCCCCGGTAACCAAGGAAGAAGAAGAAACAGTGAGAACCAAACACGAACCAGACAGCATCATCCCATGTTTGTACGTCTTTCTTTGTGTCTTTCTTGTCTTTGTTTTTTAATTCATCTATAACACACAGTATCCCCAGATTATTACCCAAATGGCGTTGAATCTAGCATTCCATGCACAGTATACATAAATCATTCACCTACGATAATTAGGAACCAGACAAAGAAATTAAAATTTACGATAGAAAAGGATAGAAAAATAGGCGATAAACCAAAGCTTACCCCGAGTAAAATGTAGTAGTCACATGTGAGAAGCTACAGACAAACATACAAACAGGCAGACAAATAGAAAGAAGAGACAGACAGAAGACGGATGGACGGACGGATGGACGGGAAGAGAGACAAACGGACGGACGGGCGGGCAGAGATAGATAGATAGATAGATAGATAGATAGATAGATAGATAGATAGATAGATAGATAGATAGATAGATAGATAGATAGATAGATAGATAGATAGATAGATAGATAGATAGATAGAACATAGTATCGTTTTGTATCTATTTCTTCACGAGCATAATAAATATTGTGGGTATGACAGAAACGTACAGGACGGAAGTGGGATAGACGACAGGCAGACATGCATACAGATAGAGTAGATTATAAAAGTAATAAATCAGTTAGTAATGCCGCAATCTACACAAACACACACAAGCACACGCTTATACACAACAATCACCATATTACGCGAAAAATTACAATAAGGAATCAACTAATAATCGATTTTCTTAAAGTTGCCCTAAGGGAAAAAACTCGGGAAATGTTTGGAAATCCTACAAACTAAAGGCATTAGTAGTTATGAACCTTTGATGCATTGTCAACCCTGCTTCATTTTTTTGTTTTGTGTTGTTCTTCTCTATCATCTCTCTTTCTCTCTCTCCCTCACCCATGTCTCTCTCTCTACATCATCTATTCTCTCATTTCTTTCACGTGTTTCTGGCTTGAACCCCTTTCATTTCATTTCCTACCTCTTAATCCAATCTACATAATTCTGCATGACTCCATGTCCAATCTCTCTATTCCCTTCTCCACCAAACTCCTTTGTCTACCTCGTCCTCCTGTATACTGCTTGTCTCTCTTTCATCTCTACTAATGTTTCTCTACCCCTCCTATAACGTGTGCATGGTAGATCACCTTCATACTTGCCAAAGATTTTTCCCTACAAATACTGCTACTATGAACGTACGTGCGTGTGTGTGTGTGTGTGTGTGCTCAATTACTGAATGCAGTAAGAATACAAGTTATTGTGTGTGAGTGAACTCCGCCAATGCCGGTCCCAAGCCCGGATGAAAAAGGAGGAGGGCGGCCTGCATGGAGGCCGTAAGGAGGCAGCCCCTCCACCATGCAAAGGCACAACAGGCCAATCACCTGTTTGCTTTAAATCATGATTACGCGAACTACAAGAGAGAAAACCGGACTGATTCTAAAGGCGACGAACTGGAACGGACTACGGACTACGACTTATGGAACTTGGAACACAAGAAGTATAAATGGGAAGGAAGAGGAGCTGGTGGAAGAGATGAAGAAAGCAAAACTAGAAATCCTGGCTATAACGGAAACGAAGAAAAAAGGACAAGGAGTCATGGATCTCGATGGCAACATGTTGCTCTACAGTGGTGTACCCGTATCTGAAAGGGCTAAAGGGGGCGTGGGTTGCATTGTGGCCCAAAATCAAAAAGATAGTATCAAGGGATGGAACTTTGTCTCGGAGCGCATTATGGATGTAAAACTAAAAGAAGGAGAAACCATAGTCAACCTGGTCATAGTGTATGGGCCAAATGAGGATGAGAGAGCAGAGGTCAAGGAGGAATTCTTCGAGCTGCTTCAAAGGACAGTGGATGACTGCCTAGATGAAGTTATTATGCTCGGAGATTTTAATGCCAGAGTTGGAAATGACCATGCTAGATGGGGTGGAGTTATCGGAAGATATGGAGAAGATACTCTCAATGACAATGGAAAGCGACTCCTTAGATTCTGCAGTGAGCAGAATCTGATCATTACAAACACAAAGTTCCCCCATAAGCGCATACATGCATACACTAGATGTGAACCAACCAAGAATGAGAAGTCAGTGATCGACTATGCCATTGTTCGGAGAAGCTCATTCAGATATGTCCGAGATGCAAGAGTCTGGAGGGGGCCAGAGATTGGAAGTGATCACTACCTGCTAACAATCAAACGAACAACTGAAAGAGTTGCTCAGCCTAGGAACTGCCCAACATCACGCAAGAAACCAAGTAAACGAGCAGGAGAAATGAGCATTAGGACCTACAAGCTGAGAGAGCCAGAAATTAAGACCAGATATCAGGGGCTTATTGCTACAGCAGTGAGCAACACAGAAGAACGACCTGATGACTTGGAAACCCTCTGGAATAAATTCAAGGATATCATAAAGACAGCTGCTGCAGAAGCATGCGGTGAAGTCCGACTTGGGAACCAGAGAAAGAGGACACCTTGGTGGACAGAGGAAGTCAAAGAAAAAATAAGAGAGAAGAAAATGGCATGGAAACAATACTTAGGAGCTAAAAAACACAACAGGACAAATGGAAAAATATAGAGAATATGTGACACTCAGAACAGAAGCAAAGAACAAAGTGCTAGCAGCAAAAACAGAAGTCCTGGGAAGAATTTGGAGAAAAGCTAGAAAAAGATGCACAAGAAAACCAGAAATTGTTCTATAAGACCCTAAAGAACATGAGGAAAGAAAAACAATGCCCTCTCAAATTTATAAAGGACAAGCAAGGCAAATTGCTTACTGCCCCAAAGGAAGTAATGGAAAGATGGAAAGAATATTTCTCAGAACTCCTGGATGGTGAGCATGATGAAGCATCAGAAATGATAACCACTGACACAGAAGAGGAAACCAATGATGGTGAAGATGACATAAAGATGGAAGAACTGAGGGCAGCACTAGAGAAAATCAAGATGGGCAAAGCAGCAGGGCATGATGGTATAACACCAGAAATGGTTAAGTACATGGGAGCATCAGGCGACCTATTACTCTTAAAGGTCCTACAGGCAGCATGGTGCAACAAGACATACCAAAGGATTGGGAGATTGCCATCATAACACCAATTTTCAAAAAGGGTGACAATCGACAATGTGGAAACCATAGAGGCATATCCCTTCTCAGTGTCCCTGGTAAAATCTACTCTAGAATCCTAGAGCAGAGACTCCGACGCCTAGCTGAGCCACAATTGGATGAGGTCCAGTGCGGATTCCGAGCAAACCGAAGTACTCAAGACCTAATCTTCACACTCAGACAGCTGAGTGAAAAGGCCCTTGAGTATAAGAGTGAGATCCATCTTTGTTTCATAGATCTGGGAAAAGGGCGTTTGACAGGGTCCCCTGGAGCAAACTTTGGGACTGTTTGGCAAGGAAGAATATTCCAGCACCTCTGATTCATGCTATACAGAGCTTCTACAAGTCTTGCAGAAATTATGTGAGGACAGCAAACCATAAGTCAGAAGAGTTCAGGACCACCCACTGGTGTAAGACAAGGTGATATCCTATCACCTTACCTCTTCATACTCCTTATGGACGAATGTCATCAAGGCATGTAAGGAGAGAACAAGAAAGTATTCAGTGGGGTACTGGAAGACCAAACAAGAGACAGGTCTATATTTCGGAGCTGGCATTTGCTGATGATGTTGCCCTGATTGCTAAATCAGAGGCACATCTCCAATCCAACCTGCAAGTCTGGAAGGAAGAGCTGGAGAAGAGAGGGGGATGGTCATAAGCAGCTCTAAAACAAAATCCATGGTGATATCACGAGAAGAAAGAAAACATCAGATTAAGTTGGGAGAACAGGTCCTGGAGCAGGTCGACCACTTTAAATATCTCGGAGCTATTATAGACCGAAAGGGAGGCATCAAAGAAGAGTTGGCCACTCGAAAAGCAGCGGCTGGGAGACTTTTTCAGGCCATAAATCGTGGATTCCTCAGCAAGAAAGAGGTTGGTAAGAAAACGAAGATGGCTGTATACCGCTCCACCTATGTCCCAGTCTTGACATATGGATGCGAGTCGTGGGCAATGACTACAACCCACAAAAGCCAGATCCAAACCTCAGAAATGAGGTATCTGAGGAAAGTGGTTGAAGTAACAAGAAGAGACATGGTCCGCAACCAGACGATCCGTCAAGGCCTAAAAATCCCATCCGCTGCAGACCCAAATAGAACAGTCCCAACTAAGATGGTTTGGCCATGTCTGCAGAATGGGAGAAGATCGGCTACCACGACAAGCATGGGAAACAAAGAGCCAGGGATCCAGACCTCCAGGACGACCCAGAGTCCGCTGGGAGGACAACATAAGACAATCTTTGAAGGACCGAGGACTAGAATGGAACCAGGCCAGGAAGAAGACAGCTGATAGAATGGTCTGGCGCTCTCTCTTCCAAACCTCTACACCTCACGGTAGAAGGGGAACGACTAAGTAAGTAAGTGTGTGAGTGTGTGTGTGTGTGTGGGTTGAAGTTAATATTAATTTAATCGGAAAAAAAACGTTGAGAATTGTCTTATTGCAGGGCAGAAATGTACAATGGCAATAACTGGCTATTTCTTTACCGTGATGATATAAAGATGACGTTCATTCGTTCCTATAATCGTTTTTCTCATTTTTCTTTACGTCTATTGTCTTCATTTCGTTAACTGTTTCATTCCTCGTTTTAAAATTATTTCACTATCTTCTCTCTCTCTCTCTCTCTCTCTCTCTCTCTCTCTCTCTCTCTCTCTCTCTCTCTCTCTCTCTCTCTCTCTCTCTCATGTCTGTAGTATCCTTACTCCCATAATTCAATTTCCCAACTCATATACTCCTCTCTGTGTTGTATGTCATCTGCCTTTTATATTCTCACTCTTTCTCTCTCTAAATCTTCATCCTCTCATCTTCCTTTATGTATTGCTTCTGTCGTTTTTATTTTCCTCGAAGGCCTCACATTTATCCTCGTCTGTGCCATCTTTTCTTTCCTTGCACATCTTCTTTTACAACGACCTCTCAACTAATCCCTCTCTATCTCTATCTCTATCTCACTGTTCTTACTTCTCTCTCTTCGTACTCTATTGCCAACTTGACACAAATATAACTTATGAGGCCAAGAGTTTTATCAAGCGCAGATACAGTCGCAAGTGGGAAGCAGACCATCCAGGCCATTAAAAAAAAGGATCCATATTACCAGCTCAGTAGAAGTGACCAAGTGGTAATCTTCAGACTTCGCACAGGTCATAACAGATTGAGATACCATCTATTCAACAAATTAAAGATAGGAACTACTGATGAGTGTGACTGTGGCACCGATAAAATGACTGCCGAACATCTGCTTCAAAGGTGCTTAACATATGATGAACAGAGAAAACGCATATGGCCATCACTGGTACCATTCCTGGAGAATATCTACGGAGATATCAACAGCCTCAGGCTGACCACTGCTTTCTTTGAACTTATTCAAGTTGACATCTGAGGGTGAACGAAGAAGAAGAAGCACTCTTTTGCACATATGTTTATCAAATTATACTCAACCGGTGTCCCCACGACACTCAACATTATAATAACCACCTCAGCATAATGTTAACCCAATAACTGAACATTGTGAGTGGTCAAACACGTATGATGTTAACCATACAACTAACAATTTCAATAAACACACAAACAACGTTAACAATGGAACTCAACATTCTCATAATAACACAAACATAAAGTTAACCACACACCTCAACACTGACCACACAGACATAGTGTAAACCATACAACTCAACATTCTCATAACCGCACATAAATAAAGTTAACCACACACCTCAACATTGACCACATAGACGTAATGTAAACTACACAACTCCACATTGACCACACAGACATAATGTAAACCACACAACTCAACAATGACCACGCTAACATAATATAAACCACACAACTTCACAATAACCACACAGACGTAATGTAAACCACACAACTCGACACTGACCACAGTGACAGAACTTACCTTTGCCCTGATCATGCCCTAGATTCACTTTCACATCTTCCGACTCATCTGTCAACCTTTTCTTGCCAAGTCCCTGGTGGTTGCCACGGTGATGATCGTTACTACAGCCCATGGTCTGAAATTGCACGCTCTGCCTCATAGCATGATACTGCAGCAGTATTTCCTGTTGCATTCCCGGATACATTGAGCTGTCAGTATCTTTGTCTGAAACACAGGTTTAGAATAAACATTTAATAAACTTGTTGCTGGAAAGTAATCAATTGAAAGTAATGTACTTCACGTGAAGATAAGTGAATTATAAAAATTCAGTTGATGTACTTAAAACAACAAAAACTTAAATTTACGGATGTAGATGAGATATAAGGGAAAAAAGGAGATTGTTGAGAAGACACAAAGATGACAAGAAAGATAAACGAAATGACGAGTCAATTTGGGGGTCTAAGGCATGTGGACAGCTTGGGTTGTTTCAACAAAGGCAGTGAGGAAGGGTCACCGCACCTCTTTAAAAAAGTTGAACCTAGGTGAGGAAATCTCTAACACTTGGGTAGGATGGTTTTTGGGTGAATGGGTGACAGACAGACAGACGAGACAGACAGGACGACAAATAAAGAGACAGACAGGTAGATAGGCAGACATTTAGACAGACAGACAGTAAGATTGATACATAGATAGATAGCCAGCCAGGCAACCAGATGGACAGACAGACAGACCGGGTGGGACGGGGCAGACAGACAGACAGACAGAGAGATAGATAAATAGATAGATTAGATAGATAGATAAGACAGACAGACAGACAGGATAGATAGATAGATAGATAGATAGATAGATAGATAGATAGATAGATAGATAGATAGATAGATAGATAGATAGATAGATAGATAGATAGATAGATAGATAGATAGATAGATAGATAGATAGATAGATAGATAGAACGAACGAACGAACGAACGAACTTTATTTTCAAAGGGTTGAGAATTGGGCACGCAGGCCCGTCTGACATTCTGCCCTTCCTTTCTCTCGTCTTTTATACTGATTTCTTTTATTCTCACATACATTTTACCCATCAATTCAAGGAATTCAACGTTGTAAAGGTAAAATAATAGCATACTCACATTCACAGTATCTAATTATAAACATGAAATAAAGTATGTTGAAAAATACAAACTAAGTATCACCATGAAACAAAATATGTTGAAAAACACTATCATCATCATTAAACCTACATTCGATATTATATCATTTGTTCGGAAAAATAATCACATTAGGGGGGCAGATAATCAGAACTCATAAAGTAATCGAAAAGTTTACGATTGTATGAATAGGGACTGAGGTTGTTATCTTTCAGATAATGTGGAAGATAGTTCCAGAGATGAGCAGCAGAGTAAGCTAAGCTTTTCTTGAATAAGTCAAGCCTAGGCTTGGGCACTTGTATTTTGTTAAGGCGTTGACTGCGTCTTTCACTGTATTTGAACATTGGCCACAGATATGTTGGAGCATTCTGTGACAGGATTTTGTGAACAAATTTAGCTTTGTTGAACAGAAAGCGCTTTCTTAGAGGCAGTATTTTGAGATCTTTATATAGATCTACACACTGTGCTTGGCAGTTGTCAGAAACTAGACGCAATGCACGCTTTTGTAGTGAATGGAGTCTTTTTGTGTTGGACATAGAACAACCATCCCAGATTGTGGAGCAATAGTCAAGGTTTGTTTGTATGTGAGATATATAGAACAATTTACGTGCATCTTCATCTAGGAAATGTTTGATTTTAGCTAACTGGTAAACTTTCTGTGCCGTTTGCTTGGTCAGTGCATGAACATGTGAGTTCCAATTTAGATGCTGGTCAACGACTATTCCTAGAGTTTTATGTTCATTAACGTTTTCAATTGGTAAGGTACCAATATAGATCTGAAGTGTTGTTTTCTCTGAATTTTGTAATTTTTGTCTAGTTGATATTAACATGCACTTTGTTTTAATTATATTAATTAGCATGCGATTTCCGATGCTCCACCTAATCAGATTGTCTGTATCTTTTTGTAACGATAGTTCAAGTGTGTTGCAACTTGTATCACTCGTGTAGACAGTACAGTCATCAGCAAATAGGTCACAGGATGCGTGCTCGACGTGTAGTGGAAGGTCATTAATGTATATGGCAAAAAGTAGAGGCCCAAGAATAGAGCCCTGAGGAACGCCGGTATTTATTACGGTTGGGTTTGAGCAAGAGTTATTGTAAGAAACTACATGTTTTCTGTCTGACAGGAATGATTTAATTATCGTCACTAGTTGAAGGTTTACTTTTGATGTTTCTAGTTTTCTAATTAAAATAGCGTGATCTATCATATCAAATGCTTTTTTTAAAGTCTACAAAAACTGCCCCACATATGTTATCGTTATTAATATTTAAGTGCCAGTTGTCAATCATCTTAGTTAGAGCTGTGTGACATGAATGTTTAGGTCTAAACCCCGACTGACTATCAATTAGCAAGCCGTTGTTAACTAAGTGTTGTAGTGTTATTTTATGTATGTGTATAGATAGATAGATAGATAGATAGATAGATAGATAGATAGATAGATAGATAGATAGATAGATAGATAGATAGATAGATAGATAGATAGATAGATAGATAGATAGATAGATAGATAGATAGATAGATAGATAGATAAATAGATAGATAGATAGAACGAAAGAACTTTATTTTCAAAGGGTTGAGAATAGGACACGCAGGCCTGTCTGCCCTTCCTTAGATAGATAGATAGATAGATAGATAGATAGATAGATAGATAGATAGATAGATAGATAGATAGATAGATAGATAGATAGATAGATAGATAGATAGATAGATAGAACTTTATTTAGATAGATAGATAGATAGACAGACAGACAGACAGACAGACAGACAGACAGAACGAACGAACGAACGAACTTTATTTTCAAAGGGTTGAGAATTGGGCACGCAGGCCCGTCTGACATTCTGCCCTTCCTTTCTCTCACCTTTCATACTGAATTCATTTATTCCCATATGCATTTTACATATCAATGTCAAGGAATTCAACGCTGCAAAGTAAAATAAAATAGCACACTCATATTAACATTAACTACTTATAAACATGACATAAAATATGTAGAAAAGTACAAAAATCGTCATTAGAACCTACAATTGATATTATAAGAAAAGATAATCTGATTAGGGGGGCATGTAATCAAAACTAATAAAGTATTCGAAAAGTCTACGATTGTATGAATAGGGACTGAAAGAGAGCGAACGAACTTTATTTTCAAAGTGTTGAGAGAAAGGAACTTAGGCCCGTCTAAGAGAGAGAGAGAAAGAGCGAACGAACGAACGAACTTTATTTTCAAAGGGTTGAGAATTGGGCACGCAGGCCCGTCTGACATTCTGCCCTTCCTTTCTCCCGTCTTTTATACTGATTTCATTTATTCTCACATACAATTTACCCATCAATTCAAGGAATTCAACGTTGTACAGGTAAAATAATAGCATACTCACATTCACAGTATCTAATTATAAACATGAAATAAAATATGTTGAAAAGTACAAACTAAGTATTACCATGAAACAAAATATGTTGAAAAGCACTAACATCATCATTAAACCTACACTCGATATTATACCATTTGTTCGGAAAAATAATCATATTAGGGGGGCAGATAATCAGAACTCATAAAGTATTCGAAAAGTTTACGATTGTATGAATAGGGACTGAGGTTGTTATGTTTTAGATAATGTGGAAGATAGTTCCAAAGATGAGCAGCAGAGTAAGCTAAGCTTTTCTTGAATAAGTCAAGCCTAGGCTTGGGCACTTGTATTTTGTTAAGGCGTTGACTGCGTCTTTCACTGTATTTGAACATTGGCCACAGATATGTTGGAGCATTCTGTGACAGGATTTTGTGAACAAATTTAGCTTTGTTGAACAGAAAGCGCTTTCTTAGAGGCAGTATTTTGAGATCTTTATATAGATCTACACACTGTGTTTGGCAGTTGTCAGAAACTAGACGCACTGCACGCTTTTGTAGTGAATGGAGTCTTTTTTGTGTTGGACATAGAACAACCATCCCAGATTGTGGAGCAATAGTCAAGGTTTGTTTGTATGTGAGATATATAGAACAATTTTCGTGCATCTTCATCTAGGAAATGTTTGATTTTAGCTAACTGGTAAACTTTCTGTGCCGTTTGCTTGGTCAGTGCATGAACATGTGAGTTCCAATTTAGATGCTGGTCAACGACTATTCCTAGAGTTTTATGTTCATTAACGTTTTCAATTGGTGAGGTACCAATATAGATCTGAAGTGTTGTTTTCTCTGAATTTTGTAATTTTTGTCTAGTTGATATTAACATGCACTTTGTTTTAATTATATTAATTAGCATGCGATTTCCGATGCTCCACTTAATCAGATTGTCTGTATCTTTTTGTAACGATAGTTCGAGTGTGTTGCAACTTGTATCACTCGTGTAGATAGTACAGTCATCAGCAAATAGGTCACAGGATGCGTGCTCGACGTGTAGTGGAAGGTCATTAATGTATATGGCAAAAAGTAGAGGCCCAAGAATAGAGCCCTGAGGAACGCCGGTATTTATTACGGTTGGGTTTGAGCAAGAGTTATTGTAAGAAACTACATGTTTTCTGTCTGACAGGAATGATTTAATTATCGTCACTAGTTGAAGGTTTACTTTTGATGTTTCTAGTTTTCTAATTAAAATAGCGTGATCTATCATATCAAATGCTTTTTTAAAGTCTACAAAAACTGCCCCACATATGTTATCGTTATTAATATTTAAGTGCCAGTTGTCAATCATCTTAGTTAGAGCTGTGTGACATGAATGTTTAGGTCTAAACCCCGACTGACTATCAATTAGCAAGCCATTGTTAACTAGGTGTTGTAGTGTTATTTTATGTATGTGTTTTTCTAGTGGTTTGGATAGCGATGATATTAAGGAGATTGGCCTATAGTTACCAGGTTATTATTGTCGGAAGAGCCAGGTTTTAAGAGAGGATATACCTTAGCGACTTTAAAGTGCCACGGAAAGTAACTCCGTGCGATACATTGATTGTATATGTATGTAAGCGAATCACTAATAGCTGGAGCCGCATAACGCAGTATTCGATTACTGACTCCGTCAAGTCCTGATGAGTTATTATCTTTAAGTCCTAGAAGATAGTTATACACTTCATTAACTGTCATAAACGGAATGTTGGATGGGATTGTGTTGGTACATTTGTTCTCACAAAATACTGACAGCCTGCCTAAGTCACAAGGTGAATTTGGTATTGTAGATTTAAGACTGTTTATTTCTGCCTGAAGGTAATTGCTGAAGTCTGTGGAAGTAAATGAAGTATTAGGAGTTGACGAGACTGACAGATTTCGCTTGTTCGCTAAGGTATTGATTGCTTTCCATATATCTTTACTGTTTGTTTTGTTCTGAACCAAATTTTTAAAGTAATTTTTTTTTCTCTACGAATTAAATATTGCACGTTGTTCCTCTGTGCTCTGTATATGTTAAAGTCCTTGTTTTTGTGAGCTTGATCTCTCTGCCTCATGGCGTCTAGCACTGCTTGTGTGATCCAAGGAGATTTGACCTGTCGTTTCACACGAACTTCTTTAGTTGGTGCGTGGTTATCAAACACACAAAGAAAGATACGTATCCAATGGGCAATGGCGTCATCGGGATCAGAAAGCTGGTAAACACTGGCAAGAGGTGCGGTTCGCAAATCATGTAAAAATAGTTCACGGTTGAAATTTTTAAAACTTCTAAATTTAATACTGATATGTTTATTTCTTGGAGCTTTATATTTATTCTTTGACCACGTGCAACATATAGGATAGTGGTCACTCATCGCGACAGTAGGAACAGAGCATTCTATAATGTTTTTTGCACAGGTGACGTAGATGTGGTCAATTGTTGTGGATGATGCATTTGTTACCCTGGTAGGCTGGTTGACTATTTGTTTTAGGTTGTAAGATAGTATGATGTTTTCCCACGTTTGGTTTGTGTTGTGCATGTCGATGTTGAAATCGCCTAGAAGAATAATTTCTTTGGCAGTGGTAAATACTTTATCCATCATAGTGGTGAAATCTTCATACCAGATGGCTCCTGCACTGGGATTTCTATAAAGATACCCGACTAGAAATTGTCCCTGAGTCGGTAGTTTTATTTCTAACCATATGCACTCGGTCTCTGCTGTCTCTAAATCGCTTCTGTGGCGATAACTAATAGAAGTGGAAATATATACTACTATACCTGTTTCTAGCTTTCTACTTGAGTCTCGCCGAACTGTTTTAAAGCCATTTAGGGCAATTTCATCATCTGATATTTTTTCGTTTAAAAATGAAAATTTTTATTAAGCATTTGTGTAAGCTAAGGAAGTTTGCATAATAAATGGTAATTTGTTCAGGTGGCCCAGCCGTAGACCATCCTTAATTAGCCATTGTGTCTGATAGGTATGCTTTTTAATATTTTGGCGAGTGGTTTAAAATGGAAAATAAACAAAAGCAATTTTGAATACGAAACCCACGAAAATTTAAATGTTAATTAACGTCACCACGTAAGTGAAAATTCAAATGTTAGTACTTAACGTACGAACACTTGGTACAAGTATTGCTAAAAAATTACAATTAACTGAAATTGTCAGTAGTATATTAAAATAGTCAAACAACAGTAGGCACGCACGTTTTCACACCACAACACTAAAATTCTAACACAGTAATTAAGCAACACTGAGAGAATACGAATTAAAAAAGTAAATAAAATACAATAAAATAAAATCTTGCAAATTATGAAAAAACTGTCGGAGGCCTGTAGCCAATGAAATTAGAGTGTTTTGAGAAAGTAACAAAGTACTTATTACTTTATGCAGACAGACAGACAGACAGACAGACAGACAGACAGACAGACAGACAGACAGACAGACAGACAGACAGACAGATAGATAGATAGATAGATAGATAGATAGATAGATAGATAGATAGATAGACGTCGCAATGTCTGCGACAGCATTAAATGCCAAAAACTGAATTAATGTAGCTCTCAAATGTTCCTTCATTTACTTGTATCACGAACAAACAAAATACCCTATCGTGTGTATTGCGGATTTGTAAAAGCATAAATATCGCACAGAATTAAAATCTTCAAATTTTCGAATTCGTTTTGATGTAGCTTTAATGTGCCGCGCTTGTCCATCTCTTGTAGTAAACACATTTAAACTAGATACATCTTTGAGACGCCCTGCAGATAGATGCAAAAATGAATCCTGTAGTAATATCTCTTTGAAGTGGAATACATCGTTCAAATGTCTGAAGGAAAAGACTTTATCTAGAATCAGCGATAGCTGGGCTGTGAATACTTTATTTCAATCAGGCTAACATAGAACGTTTTAAAAGAGGCATTTGTTCCGGTTGATTATATCTGCTACCTATAGATGCAGACATATTTTAATGAGCTGAATTAATTGTGAGAAATAGCTTTATAGACCTTGTTTACTTCTTAATTCAATTTATTTTTTTCTCCGTACAGATTCGTGCATGAGCTGAGTGCACCACACAGCTATCAACATTTCTCTATCAGAAGGTGGTGTATCAGTTGTATCACATTATGGCTGTTGTTGACGTTTGTATTCAGAGTTCGAGTCCACGGATCAAGAATAATACAAACGTCCCCTTGGGGGAAATCTCTTTTATTGCCAGATTCCTTATTTGACTTAATCAAACTCGCAAATAATAAAAGTTTGTCAAAATAATCGCTAACAAGTGTTCCCTCCCAACCCTCTTTTTTTTCCTTCAAAATATGTCTCAGTTATCACGTGACACAGTCAATAGTAGAAGATCAAAATGGCAGATATAGAGGCATTGGTGTAGTTAAGGTCCATTCAGACTTCGCTGTGCTGGAGGTCACATGGTTAACGAGTATACCAGTGGTATATAACTGTAATAGACCAGCACTCAGTTTCATCATCATCAGTTGCCATCTCCACAACGAAGGTTGGCTGTAATGGATCTCCAACGTCTTCTGTCTCTTGTCTTGGTGGTGCACTCTGATAGGCTCTTCCCTGTCCATCTCTTGATGTTATCTTCCCACTTATAGCACTGTCTTCCCCTTGCATGTTTGCCTTCAACTCTCCTTTCTATTATGGTCTTCTGCAAGGTGTTATGCCTTTTTATGTGGCCAAAGTATTTTAGCTGCCGAACTTTGATCTCACCTCATTAGTTCTCTTTTCATACCTGGATTTTCTAGGACCTCCTTATTTGTTTTCATCTCTCTCCATGAGATACGCACACTTTATGATTCTCAGTTTTAATTTGTGAGATAACTGTTTGGATGTCAGTATATGTTTCATGTTGTTGAATGTAGCTTTGGCCATTCCTATTCTCTTCTTGATTTCTGTTTCACATCTGCCATCTTCTGTTATTATATGACCAAGATATACGTAGCTCTTGACTTGTTCCAGGATTTTCCCATTTACGCTTATCTTTAATGTGGGTTTATCGTCTGTTTTGCTAATTATCATAGTTTTTGTTTTCTCAATATGAATGTCGAGTCCATATTCATGACTTATACTGTTCACTTGCTTCACTAGTTCTTGTAACTCTGTTCGCTTTCAGCTAACAACACGGTATCATCTGCATATCTAAGGTTGTTTATTGACCTTCCACTCAGTTTAAATATATATATAATTATCTTCCCTTCCAGTCATTACTGACCATAGGAGCGTACCTCCCGAAATAACTTTCGGTGGCACGAGGTTGGGCAATTGTAGATCAAGCTGTTGCCCATGCAGCGAGACCCGGCCTGGAAGTCAGAGGAACGGTCTGGCCGTTACAGTCTGACACCAGTAGCAACCGCCTGTCACTAGTAGGATATGGAACTTGCCCTCCCATCCATCTTCCCTTTTAGTCATTTCTGACTGATAAGGGATACAGACACATCGAGACCCGAAGGTCTGAGGGGAATGCCGGGCATTATGCGTCCCTTCCAGTCATTGCTGACAAATATATATATATATACACATATATACCACCCCCTGCAGACCCAAGAAGAACAGTCCCAACTAAGATGGTTTGGCCATGTCTGCAGAATGGAAGAAGATCGGCTACCACGACAAGCAAGGGAAACAACGAGCCAGTGATCCAGACCCCCAGGACGACCCAGAGTCCGCTGGGAGAACAACATTAGACAATCTTTGAAGGACCGAGGACTAGAATGGAACCAGGCCAGGAGGAAGACAGCCGATAGGATAGTCTGGCGCTCTCTCTTCCAAACCTCTACACCTCACGGTAGAAGGAGAACGACTAAGTAAGTAAGTATACATATATAACGTTCTCGTATTTCCCCTATAATACGGGACATCCCAAATAACAGGCGATTTCTCTTATTTGAATATTTGTTAGGTAATCTGTCACTACGTCCCGTATAGTTTCCCGGGGGGGAGGGGGGGGGGGGGGCCTCTGAAGAGACAATGCCTACTGCACCCTCAGGCATGTCGTACAAGTAATATGAGGTTATGTCTGGGGCTGGCAATTTCGTCATGTAAAACAAATGGTCAAAGAAACCAGTGCTACAAGATCACGTGACATGGAACAATTCAGCCACCAATTGCCCCATCAAGATGCTAAAACCATCATCCACAACAAGTATAAATACCAGTGGAAGGATGAAGGTGATAAATATAACAGAGATGACCCAATCCACCAACTTAACAGACACCAGCAGACCATCATTTTCCACCTGAGAACTGGCCACAGCAGACTACTTGGCCACCTCTATCGCCCCAGAATATCTCATACAAATGAATGTCCACATGGAACTGGAAGGGAGGTTCAATAATTTCTTCTACGAGTATTTAACGTGCCACGCTAGCTGGATTTGATGACCATGTCTCTTCACAACCTTCAGTCTTCAGTGCTGTATATCAGTGTGATGGACGAACTCGGCTGACCCTGAACTTTGTTGTAACTTCTTGTAAAAACGTTTATTCTTTCACGTGGATTCATTAGCTATGAAACTGTTCCACAGAGGGCAAACACGTTTGCTGATTGATATGCGGAAAGTTTACCTATCGTTGATTCTGGTCATCGCATTGATTTAAGGAGAGATTAAATCACGCCCACTAACATCTCTTGAACAATCATAGGCAGTTATTTTAATTAACTTGGCCAGGGGGGGGGGGGGGGGGGGGGGGGCGTCGCCAGAATCAAACAGGCACAGCGACCAAGATCAAAGAGACGAACTGAGGGATTTTAGGGGAGACTATCGGCGTTATCAAAGACAGTAGTGGTCCCTGATACGAGACGCAGTTGCTTGCCGCTAATTTCGCGTCTCGGTGTCAATCGTAGAACCGAGCGAACGGGGAAACCGAAACGGGCAGCAGCGAACGGAGATACGAAGACCAGGGTGCGGTTTCTTCTCTTGATTTGGCGGTCAGATCCCCAAAAGTTCGTGAGATCAAATAAGCTGTCAAGTTTATCATGTCCCACTCAACTTACATTCCATTTTAGCTAAATAGACCATGAAGACTAGACACGTTATCACTCGCTGGCCAGACCTTTACAGAAGCACTAGCTTTATTGAAATCTTGTTATAGATTTTCCCCTGGATTTTATATATAAATTTGCAGTGTTTTCTATTCTGTGCAAAGCGGTAATATATATTGTGTAAAGTGATCAGTGGTCTAGTTCAGTCATTCTATTTCAATGGATTTTGTGTTAATTTAAATCTATTAAATTAAACCATCTCAATAGTTCCAGTTGTAAATATAATGATCTATCTATTATATTATTTCAAAAGATAATAGATGCTTAAATTAACTTTTAAAGTCGCGAAGGAATTTATAATTAATAAATTCAGTTAAGTCCTAGTTTTATAGATGTGTTTGCAAACTAACTTATAACTTGTTAAATAAAGAAGTGAAGACAAAAACTCGAAGAGATAAAAGACATTTCATCAATGAACTGGCCGTAGAAGCTGAAAATGCTGCAAGAACTGGTAATAGTAGGTGCCTTTATCAAATTACAAAACAACTATGTCACCAGCCTACTGCTATGGAAACACCTGTTAAAGGTAAATTAGGGAATGCAATACCAACAGAAAAAGAACAAATGAAGAGATGGGCTGAGCACTTCATGGAGGTGCTAAACAGACCACCACCAACAGTAACACCTGATTTTAATAATGAAACATCCACAACCACCTTGCCAATAACTTGCGATGAATTCACGCTGGACGAGATCAAACAAGCCGTTAAAAGATTAAAAAATTTTAAAGCTGCTGGAGTTGACGAAATTTCAGGGGAAATGATTAAAGCAGTTAATGACAACAACCTCTTGAGAATTTTAGATATTATAAATGAAGTATGGAGAGAAGAACAACCACCACAACAATGGAAAGACAGTATTATTGTAAAGTTACCGAAGAAAGGTGATCTATCAGACTGTAATAACTGGCGTGGTATATCTCTATTATCAGTACCTGGAAAATTATTATGTTGCATGATGTTAGAAAGACTTAAATTGCATGCTGACGAAAAGATCAGAGAAGAACAAGCGGGTTTCAGGCCGAAACGATCATGTATTGATCAAATATTCACATAAGAACAATTATAGAAGAATCAGTGGAAAGGCAATCGCCACTTATTATCACCTTCGTCGATTTTCAAAAAGCCTTTGATAGTCTACACCGCCCATCATTGTGGAAGATACTTACAATCTATGGTTTTCCAACAAAATATGTGAATATAATCAAAGCGCTATATGACAATGCAAGATGTTGTGTTAGAACAAATAAAGGGAATACAGAATGGTTTACAGTAGAAACAGGGGTGAAAACAAGGCTGTATTATGTCACCACTACTTTTTGGAATAGCTATTGATTGGGTTATGAGAAACTATACCCACAATGAACAATTGGGTATAAAATGGACAAATGGAAAATTCCTGGGGGACCTGGATTTCGCAGATGATGTAGCATTCTTAAGTTCAACACCAAGACAATCCCAAGAAGCAATAAATAATTTGTGTCATCTCTCGGTTAAAATTGGTCTCCAAATAAATGCCTCTAAAACTAAAGCTATGAACTTTTCTAACGAGACCTTTGATATCATCTTGAACGGGGAAAAACTACAGAAAGTTGAAAGTTTCAATTATTTAGGCAGTAAAATGACTCAGGATGGTGACACAACAAGAGAAATCCATACTAGAATTGCTTTGGCAGCTAGCGCCTTCAATAGATTATCTAACATTTGGAAATTACGATCATTGAATATACATACCAAGCTTCGTCTGTTTAATTCAAATGTTATCTCAGTGTTAACATACGGCTGTGAGAGTTGGAAAATAACAAAATCATTGGAGAACAAGCTGAATACATTCGAGAACAAATGTCTTAGAAACCTCATGAACATCAGTTGGAAAGAATTCAAGACTAATCGACAAATAAGAGAAGACTCTAGGCAGAAATATGTCTCCGACTATATAAGGAAAAGACGATGGTCATATATCGGTCATGTCCTACGAATGCAAAACAACAGAATACCACTACAGGCGCTCACTTGGGTTCCTGAGGGTAAGCGGAAAAAAGGAAGACCAAAAGAAACACTCAGAAGAACAATAATAAGAGAAGGAAGAACGTTGGGCCTAAATAATGTGCAAGAGCTAAGAGGAGTGGCGTCACAACGAACAACCTGGAGAGCACTGGTTTCTGCCTTATGCGCCGTGTTTGGCGCTTAAAGAATTTATTATTATTATTTAACCACTAGAATTCGCGCAGTGTTTATTAAATACATAATTAAATACTCGAGTGTATTATAGGCTTAACGGGAAATTTATCGCGCTTGATTTTTCGGTATGTTACATGTCTTTTTTTCTTTCACACAGAGTGATCGTACCTGCGGTCCCAGCTAAATAAAGAAAGAAATAAAGAAATCATCCTATAAACTTCCAGTCATATTGAAGAAACATTTCTTTTAAAATATAATCTTGTGGCGGTCCTTGCGACCTAGCTGTCAGAATTAAATGAAATAAAGCCCACCCAAGAACATTTTAAAGAATAATCATCAAATTACCCTTACAAACCTGTAAGATAAACTGGAAGGTACTCATCGCCAGTAGCGATATCATATTTACTGTATACTGTGAGAGAGTACATATTCTCCTGACTGTGACCGAGCCTAGTTTTTTTTTCCTCAATTGGATTTAATAAAACTATCATCACACATTGAAGGAATTTTACCATAGCGGAGGATTAAAAGAGACCACTTAATTTTCACCCCTGTGCCGAACTGTGTTAGTGCCATCCCATAGACTCCTTTTATATATATAATAAAAACACGAGAACTCTTAGTCTTCAAGTCTTGCGATAAGTGAAAATATTTGTTACCAACAAACCCTCGCAAACATCTGGGGCGGGACATCGAAGGACTAGACAGTTCATATGTCAACGATTACTTGCTGTTTTTATATACTTTTTATGGATCGTCTGAGGCTGCATTCGGTAAGTGTGTGAGTATATGAGTGTGGATCCTCACGCGTGTGTATGAATGACAGGAAATTTAATCGTTTTCTTTTGTAAACCTGTTGTTAACTTTCTTGCCTAGTAATATAAATTTTTCTGTATTCCCTGCATTGTTCCTTTAAGGGGGAGTTGCTAATTGGTTAACTCTGTTTAACCCCCCCCCCTTTCCATTTGCTTAGTAAAGGGAAGAACAGCTGGGAAGAACAGGTTTTTTTCTATCACCTATACCTAACTTTGTAACACCTCTTTCAGAGTAATTAACTTCACTGTTAGGTTAACGTACCTACGTTCCTGATATTATCTATCTCTGGACTGGGTTTGTCTTTGTCTAATAAGCGGGAAGGGCTTAGTCGATACCAATCTTCTTCACCCCTCCCAAATTTGTTATTTGCATTTGTGTACTATGATAATTTATGTAATACCTGATATTTGTTAGTGATTGATGTTTAAAGTGAATAAAATCACATAAACTCATTTAGTTCTGTGTGTTGGATATACCCAAAGCCCAACATTTCCCCTATTCGTTTAATATTGTTTGTATCAACATCGTCTGTGTGTTTGAAAACACCAAATTGGTGTGCGCGCAGATGCGGGTCTGGAAAACTGGCAAATAATTGTTTGACCAGGAGAGTGAAAGAGAAGATTGAGAGAAACGATTTGTCGTAAATAAGTCTGTCTTTACTCTCCTCCAGCTCGCTGTGAAGCAACTATTGAATCTCTACATTTTCTATCACTGAGCTTTCCATCATCATTTTCCACTCTAAACCGGACCACTATTTCTACGACTCTTTTCTCTCAAAATAAATTTACGACAATATTTGGCTGGCTCGCCGGGATTATTTGGAGATACATTTGATGCACACATATTTGTGGGCTGGTTCTGGGATCTTGAGCTACATTTGAGGCAATCGTATAGCCGGGTTAAAGATATTTTGAGTCTGATTTAGTCTGGGTCTAACTAGGTAGAGTGTGAATGATTTGTCTTGTGAATTAGGGAAATAAATAAATAATTACACCCCTAGACAAACGTTCTTTAAGTATTTGGGTTGTCCACACAGCATATTTACAGGTTGTTTTCTTTCCACAGCAGTAGAAAGTACAGATAAACAAAAATATTTGCTATTTTAATTATCCTCTGGCGGAGATAATTATATTTCTTTCTTTATAAGAGTTGCTGGGATTGCGTGATTGTTTTACAGTCACTAAGGTTTTTGAAGTTAAAAAGAGTTGAGCTTAGCTAAAGACGGATTGTTCTGATTTTTAAAAATTAAGTTAACAACGTCTCATCTCAATAATTGACTTTAGGGACGGAGTTTGTTGTCAGAGATTTAAAATTTAGAAAAAAAAAATTTTTTTTTTCCCTTTTAAATTGTTTTAATTTAAATTTTTCTCTACTGTTAGTAAAAGTAGATTCTTTTCCAGTGTAACTTACCATTTAGTGGCATAGTCGCTTGCGTTTAGAGCCTTAATTGCCAGATAATAGCAGCGATAAGTTTGCACAGTACAGGTAGGAGGTAACTCAAGTAATTTTTTTTTACTTTTGTTTTTTTCGTAGCGGCTCTGAGTTTTCCCCTTCTTGTTCCATCTTACTATTCTCTAGTCTTAGAAGCATCCAGTTCTTTGACAATGGCAGAGAGAATTAGGATAAGATCCCTTTTGAGACAAGAGGCCAAGGACTCAGGACTAGACACAGAAGCTGCGAATCTGTTTATCAACCAGGAACTTCAAAGGTATGACGCGGAGGAAGAGAGGGCAGAAGCTAGGAAGAAAGAAGCGGACGATCGTCAATTGGAGCAGAAGAAAATTGAGGCAGAGATGGACGCCCGCAGGGAAAGAGAGAGAGAGACAAGGAAAGACAGCATGAATTAGCGCTCAAGGCTTTAGAGAGTCGGAGTGCCTCTACTTCAAATAATGGAGAGCCGTCTTCGCCCCAGTCTCAAACAATGGATCTCTCCAGCACTCAGTCTGCCCAATTAACTGCTATGTCGTTTTCTTTAGAATCTTTTCCTAGCCCTAACGAAAAAATTGACAGCTACCTAGAAAAATTCGAGAGACTCGCGAATCTTTATGGGTTAGAGAGTACCCGCTGAGCGCTCAAACTTTCAACGTCACTGAAAGGCAATGCTTATGACGCGTACACAAAGCTGGGACCGAATCAACATGATTATGACCTGTTGAAGAAGGCCTTACTACAGCAGTTTGAGATGACTGCCCGAAAGTTTCTGCAGTTGTTCAGAAACAGCCGAAAAGAGAGCACGGAAACATTTTCCCAGTTCTCTTCACGTCTCACGGGTTATCTGACAAAGTGCATTGAATTATCTGACCTACCTCTTTCATATGAGGGACTCCTCGAACTTGTTCTTGTGGAGCAGATAAAATCCACTTTGTCGAATGAAACTCGTAGATTTTTGGCTGAACAGGGGGCAGTCAGGCTTGAAGACATACTCAATAAAGCCGAACGCTATAGCAATGCAATGGCCGAACTTCCCAGCACTAAACGTAAACCCACCGATGAGCCATCTCGAAAACAGAATCTAGAGCAGGCATCCTATTCTTCCACTTCCTCTCAACATTATAACCAACGAGATAACAATACCAAGAAACCTCCCCAGGAAAAATCGAAATTCTACAAAACCCGATACCCCCCCAACAACAATTCTGATCAACCCACCAAGCCTACGTGGCAGCGCGGCCACCAAGGTCAAGGAAAAGGGAAGACCCCTACACCAGGAACGTCTGATCAGGGCAAACAAACCGGTTCAAACCGCGTTGGATGTTTGCATACAGCCTCGAAAGGTAGAGTCAACGTCAGTGATTCTCAACCTGAGGGGGACCGACCCTCAACTCGAGGAACTGTAATTTTGAATGGTACCTCAACTACTTGTCTCTTTGACACTGGATTAAGTTTTAGTTGTATTGTTGCTAGACATCTAGTCAAACCAGGTCAGGAGACAGAGGAAACCGTCAAACTTAGTGGAGTTTTCAGGAGTGACGCACCCAGGACGCTTCCTATCGCACTGGTAGAAATACACTCTGACTTTGTCAGAGGAGTTATTAAAGCGGCCATAATGGATGATCCGATCTACCCAGTTATCCTGGGATGTAGATATGTGTTCATTGGGAGACCTAAGGAGCCGATTGTGGCAGCGGTAACCACAAGAGGGCAAGCCAAGAAGGAGAGGGAGCCTGCGCCAAACTTGTTGCCGAATGAACTGAAGGAGGCGCAACAAAAGGACCCTACTCTGGCGCCCTGCTTTAAAAAACTGCCCATGGCTAAGGACCCCAGACACAACGGAGACATCTTTTCTAAGGATGGTGTATTGTATCATAGAACGGGCAACCCGGACACGGGGAATAACCAGCTCCTAGTACCGACGCAGTACAGAAACCAGATCTTAGAAATGGGGCACTCTCTTCCCTTTAGCGGACATATGGGACAAAACGCCACTATTCAGCGAATAAAAAACCACTATTGGTGGCCAGGAATGAACTCTGACATTGTCAGGTATGTGAAATCCTGCGCCCAGTGCCAACGGGTAGCACCCAAGCACTTGACACCCCCAGTACCTATGGGGCAAATGCCAATAGTAGGGACTCCATTTGAACGGGTTGCTGTCGACATTATTGGTCCTCTGGAAAAGACCAAAAGAAAGAACAGGTTCATCCTGACCTTAGTTGACACTTGCACTATGTGGGCCGAAGCCGTACCGCTACCATGCACTAATTCCAAGCATGTCGCAGAAGCCCTTGTGCAAATTTTTACACGGTTGGGATTCCCTCAACAAGTTTTGACGGACAATGGATCCCAATTCCGTAGCCTGTTAATGGAGGAGATCTTTAAGATCTTGAGGGCCAAACATATCCACACAAGTCCCTACCATCCGGCCGGAAATGGGCTCGTGGAACGTTTTAACGGTACCCTCACCATGATGTTACGTAAGCTGGGTCAGGAGAAACCGGAAGACTGGGACCAATATATATCGGCTGCCTTATTCGCCTACCGAGAGGTACCCCAAGCGTCTACGGGTTTTGCGCCAGCTACACTTTTATTTGGCAGACCTATTAAGGGGCCACTAGAAGCCTTACTTCGGTCCCTGACAGACCAGAAGGCTGACGAGACAGTCGTCTCTGCAAGCAAGTACGTATCTGAGCTTAAGGAAAGGCTAAAGCTAGGATGGGATCTAGCTACTACCAACCTTAAGAAAGCCCGCGCTAAAATTACTAAAAGATACAACAAAGCTGCAAAAGAGAGAGAACTACAACCAGGGGAGAAAGTCCTATTGCTACTTCCAACCGGAAGCAATAAACTTCGCATCGGATGGCAAGGACCGTTTACCGTCCTTAAAAAGATCTCACGTACCAACTACAAGATCTCCATCAAAGGAAAGGAGAAGGTCTTCCACATAAATCTGCTAAAGAAATATTTGGAAAGACCGGTGCCATCCTCCGAGCATCTCCTGGCTGTCGCCATAGCAACGGAAGACGAGGAAGATGATGATGGTTGCATGGAGTATCCATTGCAACCCACAGAATCCTTTAAAGATGTCAAGTTCGGCGACAATCTCTCACCAGAACAACAAACAGAAACCAGGGCTCTACTAAAACAGTACAGTGCAGTCTTAACGGATGTACCTGGTCGAACAAATCTCATTGAATTTGATATGAAATTAACAAATGAGACCCCTGTTCAAACCAGAGTTTACCCCATCCCGTACGCTAAAGCTGATGCACTTCGCGGAGAAATAGACAAGCTGCGTCAGGCAGGAATTATCAGTGAGTCTACATCTCCTTACAGCTCGAGTGTAGTGCTGTTGCAGAAGCCCAATAAGGAAGTTCGGCTGTGCATTGATTACAGGTTGCTAAACGCGGTAACGGAATTCCAGCCCGAACCTCTCCAAACTGTTTCTGAGTTGTTCACCAAGCTCAGCAAAGCAAAGATCTTCTCCAAGATTGACCTCAGCAAAGGTTATTATCAAATACCAGTCAAGGAGGAAATTAAACCTTTGTTAGCTTTCAGCACTAGTGAAGGACATTACACATTTAACGTGATGCCGTTCGGTTTGCATAATGCACCAGGAGTGTTCACCAGGATGATGAGGAAGCTTCTACAACCTTTGCAAAGTCCCCATATCCATAATTTCATGGATGACATCTTAATTGCATCGGAAACCTATGAAGAACATATTGCTACGGTTGCTATGCTCCTCAGGAGACTACAGGAAACGGGTCTCACAGCCAGACCTAGCAAATGTCTCATCGGGTTTGAACAGTTAGACTTCCTGGGGCACACTATTTCTCACGGATGCAGTTGGCCTATTAAGAAGAACGTGGAGAAAATAATGGCAGCAAAAAGACCCCGAACGAAGAAAGACGTACGTTCCTTCATATCGCTATGTGCATACTATCAGAAGTACATCCAGAACTTCAACGGACTGACGGCACCTCTGACTGACCTCACAAAGAAAGGTTGTCCTGATAAGGTCATATGGGATCAAAAGTGCGAACACGCGTATAGCACTTTGAAAGGACAGTTGTCTGCATACCCCATTTTGAGGTTGCCTGACCTCAAGAAACCTTTTGTACTGAGAGTCGACGCGTCAGGTCAGGGCATCGGGTCAACACTGCTTCAAGCCGATGACAGTGACCTGAACATGCTATTTCCAGTTGCCTATGGCAGTCGGAAATTAAATAAAGCGGAACGGAACTACAGCGTAGTTGAAAGGGAATGTCTTGCTCTGATTGACGGTATCAGACGCCATCATGAGTTTCTTTATGGTACATCTTTCACGGTGCAAACAGACCACGCTCCGTTAGCATTTCTTGGTGCCAATAAAGAATTTAACGCAAGGATCATGCGTTGGGCGCTTATTTTAAGCGTTTATTCTTTCAAAGTGGAATATATTCCGGGAAGAGGAATGTCGGGGCTGATTTCCTGAGTAGAAACTGGACTACAGAGGAAGAGGAGGAAGGTGAAGATACCAATCATCCAAAAGTTACCGATCAGGGCAGCTTCATCGTCATAAATCAAACATGAAAACACGTTTTCACGTCTCAAAAGAGGGGACGATTGTGATGGACGAACTCGGCTGACCCTGAACTTTGTTGTAACTTCTTGTAAAAACGTTTATTCTTTCACGTGGATTCATTAGCTATGAAACTGTTCCACAGAGGGCAAACACGTTTGCTGATTGATATGCGGAAAGTTTACCTATCGTTGATTCTGGTCATCGCATTGATTTAAGGAGAGATTAAATCACGCCCACTAACATCTCTTGAACAATCATAGGCAGTTATTTTAATTAACTTGGCCAGTGGGGGGGGGGGGGCGCGTCGCCAGAATCAAACAGGCACAGCGACCAAGATCAAAGAGACGAACTGAGGGATTTTAGGGGAGACTATCGGCGTTATCAAAGACAGTAGTGGTCCCTGATACGAGACGCAGTTGCTTGCCGCTAATTTCGCGTCTCGGTGTCAATCGTAGAACCGAGCGAACGGGGAAACCGAAACGGGCAGCAGCGAACGGAGATACGAAGACCAGGGTGCGGTTTCTTCTCTTGATTTGGCGGTCAGATCCCCAAAAGTTCGTGAGATCAAATAAGCTGTCAAGTTTATCATGTCCCACTCAACTTACATTCCATTTTAGCTAAATAGACCATGAAGACTAGACACGTTATCACTCGCTGGCCAGACCTTTACAGAAGCACTAGCTTTATTGAAATCTTGTTATAGATTTTCCCCTGGATTTTATATATAAATTTGCAGTGTTTTCTATTCTGTGCAAAGCGGTAATATATATTGTGTAAAGTGATCAGTGGTCTAGTTCAGTCATTCTATTTCAATGGATTTTGTGTTAATTTAAATCTATTAAATTAAACCATCTCAATAGTTCCAGTTGTAAATATAATGATCTATCTATTATATTATTTCAAAAGATAATAGATGCTTAAATTAACTTTTAAAGTCGCGAAGGAATTTATAATTAATAAATTCAGTTAAGTCCTAGTTTTATAGATGTGTTTTTAACCACTAGAATTCGCGCAGTGTTTATTAAATACATAATTAAATACTCGAGTGTATTATAGGCTTAACGGGAAATTTATCGCGCTTGATTTTTCGGTATGTTACATGTCTTTTTTTCTTTCACACAGAGTGATCGTACCTGCGGTCCCAGCTAAATAAAGAAAGAAATAAAGAAATCATCCTATAAACTTCCAGTCATATTGAAGAAACATTTCTTTTAAAATATAATCTTGTGGCGGTCCTTGCGACCTAGCTGTCAGAATTAAATGAAATAAAGCCCACCCAAGAACATTTTAAAGAATAATCATCAAATTACCCTTACAAACCTGTAAGATAAACTGGAAGGTACTCATCGCCAGTAGCGATATCATATTTACTGTTTACTGTGAGAGAGTACATATTCTCCTGACTGTGACCGAGCCTAGTTTTTTTTTCCTCAATTGGATTTAATAAAACTATCATCACACATTGAAGGAATTTTACCATAGCGGAGGATTAAAAGAGACCACTTCATTTTCACCCCTGTGCCGAACTGTGTTAGTACCATCCCATAGACTCCTTTTATATATATAATAAAAACACGAGAACTCTTAGTCTTCAAGTCTTGCGATAAGTGAAAATATTTGTTACCAACAAACCCTCGCAAACATCTGGGGCGGGACATCGAAGGACTAGACAGTTCATATGTCAACGATTACTTGCTGTTTTTATATACTTTTTATGGATCGTCTGAGGCTGCATTCGGTAAGTGTGTGAGTATATGAGTGTGGATCCTCACGCGTGTGTATGAATGACAGGAAATTTAATCGTTTTCTTTTGTAAACCTGTTGTTAACTTTCTTGCCTAGTAATATAAATTTTTCTGTATTCCCTGCATTGTTCCTTTAAGGGGGAGTTGCTAATTGGTTAACTCTGTTTAACCCCCCCCCCTTTCCATTTGCTTAGTAAAGGGAAGAACAGCTGGGAAGAACAGGTTTTTTTCTATCACCTATACCTAACTTTGTAACACCTCTTTCAGAGTAATTAACTTCACTGTTAGGTTAACGTACCTACGTTCCTGATATTATCTATCTCTAGACTGGGTTTGTCTTTGTCTAATAAGCGGGAAGGGCTTAGTCGATACCAATCTTCTTCACCCCTCCCAAATTTGTTATTTGCATTTGTGTACTATGATAATTTATGTAATACCTGATATTTGTTAGTGATTGATGTTTAAAGTGAATAAAATCACATAAACTCATTTAGTTCTGTGTGTTGGATATACCCAAAGCCCAACATTTCCCCTATTCGTTTAATATAGTTTGTATCAACATCGTCTGTGTGTTTGAAAACACCAAATTGGTGTGCGCGCAGATGCGGGTCTGGAAAACTGGCAAATAATTGTTTGACCAGGAGAGTGAAAGAGAAGATTGAGAGAAACGATTTGTCGTAAATAAGTCTGTCTTTACTCTCCTCCAGCACGCTGTGAAGCAACTATTGAATCTCTACATTTTCTATCACTGAGCTTTCCATCATCATTTTCCACTCTAAACCGGACCACTATTTCTACGACTCTTTTCTCTCAAAATAAATTTACGACAATCAGTTACGTCACTGACTTCTGTCCATCCCGCGATATTAAGCAGTCCAGTATCGTCTCTCTCTGTTTTCTTCCACCTCTTTTTCCTTCTATCTTTTCAGTTGTCACAGTATATTACAACTTTAATCTTCTGGTGGTATGTCCACAGATAGAGGATTGTTTCATTATCATATCAGTTATCAGGTTCCTTTTGCGCGCTGCCTTCTTTCGGAATAGACTCATTGGTCTTTGGTATTCTTAACATTACCGTGTAAAACTAAATTTATTTGGGCTTCCAGGGATTTTCTTGCTTGCGGAATGTCCACGACTCGCTTCTATACGGCAAGAATGGCTCTGCACAGATCTGTAGAAATCTCTCTTTCTCATTTACGTCCATTGACAATGACGTGTTGCATATATATTTTTATTTTATTTTATGGACCACTCTAAGAATTTACTAAATAAAAATTGCACAATTAAACTCCACAACATTATATGCAGCTTTTTTTAATTTAAAAAAAAGTAGGAGATATAATACAACAAATCACTTCTCCCGACAACAGCAGCCATACCCAGGAACTTCTGGCTATCAATTTTACTTACAACCGCAACAATACACATATGACTACATTATAAGACTTCTTTCAAAATCTAATTTAATCAACAGGATGCGGAAAAAATACTAAAAAAAGTTAACATTGACAAATTCTACGTATTACTCCAAAAGTTGACACGCCATGTAGTGCTCACGGGTGCCCTCTGTATAGGCTTATACACCTCCCTACCTAAAAGACCTCAAGGTGCGTACAGGTAACACTAATTTCTATTCAAAGAATGACGGAATGAATCCCGCCAAGCCTATAAACCTAGCCACCCTTTGAAAGAAGCTAGAGATTCTCTCACAACCCAAGTGAAAGATTTTATTAGGATATCTTTCCAAACAATCTAGAACGCCAAACATGACTTTGAGACTTTCTTAATATCGAGTTCTTTTATTGCCGGGTTGCCTTTGATGTGCCCTTTTCACGCGTGATATTTTTCCCCCATTATTCCCACTCCAAATAATTTGGGCACCTGTGACCGCAAGGGAACAGAAGTTAGACTTCTCGAAATTAATAATAATAATAAAAGCAACTTGAAAGAAAAACAACTTTAAAAAAACAAGTGCCGTCTGTGTGGAACGAACCGAGCAATTTTGATTGAACAGATAAATAAGAAGTGTTTGGGAACGTGGTGTGAAGTCAAAGCTACAAGGAATAAAAGGTATTCGGAAATAAAAATATAGAGAGCTAAAAGTGGTACGTATGTAAAGCTGTGTTTACTGCAGGCCAGTTTTAATATCCTCTGGCGTCTTTTTAAAAAGTAGTCTTAAGTTTTGATTTATAATGTCATTGTCTTGTTTTCTTTTGAACAACTTCCTGCTTACGTCAAAATGGACTGTGACCGTTTTTATATTATAATCATTTGTTCTTTTCGCTCTCTATGGATCTTGGAACCACTACTGCAATGTGTCCCATTTGTAAAGGATGGAGCCTGATGGGTCATGAGAGAGAGATACCTCTATACTTACACACACGCCCGCACACACTCGCACAAAAACTAAATCTCGTAGGAGTACACACACACACACACATTTATCACACACATACGATTGTTTGACTGTTGATTGTCTCCTGACGGTTTCAAAGTAATCATTAAGAAGCCTACCTTGTTTACATTTCAATAATGCCCCGTCAATCAAAGGTGCGGGAAACTGTAACAACTTAACGCGCAGAAGGTGGCGGCATGCGGACGTACGAGATAATTATCTCAAAATTCCTGGGCTAATTTTTAATCCTATCATCTTATTCTGAATTAATAATAATAATAATAATAAATTCTTTAAGCGCCAAACACGGCGCATAAGGCAGAAACCAGTGCTCTCCAGGTTGTTCGTTGTGACGCCACTCCTCTTAGCTCTTGCACATTATTTAGGCCCAACGTTCTTCCTTCTCTTATTATTGTTCTTCTGAGTGTTTCTTTTGGTCTTCCTTTTTTCCGCTTACCCTCAGGAACCCAAGTGAGCGCCTGTAGTGGTATTCTGTTGTTTTGCATTCGTAGGACATGACCGATATATGAATATATATGAATTAATAGATCCGTGAAATAAGTCCGTAGGGCAATTTGAAAGCGTATCACCCACGAAGATACAAAGGTCGTGTTTTGAGGAACCGTGACAACTAAAAACAACAGGCGAGAGAGAGAGAGAGAGAGAGAGAGAGAGAGAGAGAGAGAGAGAGAGAGAGAGAGAGAGAGAACGAACGAACGAACAAACTTTATTTTCAAAGGGTTAAGAATTGGGCACGCAGGCCCGTCTGACATTCTGCCCTTCCTTTCTCTCTCTCATCATGTATACTGTATCCTTTCATCCTCACATTTACTTTAAGCATTATTAAGGCATTTATCATTATAAAAGTAATATAACATCAAATATTTGCAATAATCATCATAATTAAAGTATGTTTTTAAGATATAGATAGATAGATAGATAGATAGATAGATAGATAGATAGATAGATAGATAGATAGATAGATAGATAGATAGATAGATAGATAGATAGATAGATAGATAGATAGATAGATAGATAGATAGATAGATAGATAGATAGATAGATAGATAGATAGATAGATAGATAGATAGATAGATAGATAGATAGATAGAACGAACGAACTTTATTTTCAAAGGGTTGAGAATTGGGCACGCAGGCCCGTCTGACATTCTGCCCTTCCTTTCTCTCGTCTTTTATACTGATTTCATTTATTCTCACATACATTTTACCCATCAATTCAAGGAATTCAACGTTATAAACGTAAAATACTAGCATATTCACATTCATAGTATCTAATTATAAACATGAAATAAAGTATGTTGAAAAATACAAACTAAGTATCACCATGAAACAAAATATGTTGAAAAACACTATCATCATCATTAAACCTACATTCGATATTATATCATTTGTTCGGAGAGAGAGAGAGAGAGAGAGAGAGAGAGAACGAACGAACGAACGAACGAACGAACTTTATTTTCAAAGGGTTGAGAATTGGGCACGCAGGCCCGTCTGACATTCTGCCCTTCCTTTCTCTCACCTTTCATACTGAATTCATTTATTCCCATATGCATTTTACATATCAATGTCAAGGAATTCAACGTTGCAAAGTAAAATAAAATAGCACACTCATATTAACATTAACTACTAATAAACATGACATAAAATATGTAGAAAAGTACAAACATCGTCATTAGAACCTACAATTGATATTATAAGAAAAGATAATCTGATTAAGGGGGCATGGGAGGGAGAGAGAGAGAGAGAGAGAGAGAGAGAGAGAGAGAGAGAGAGAGAGAGAGAGAGAGAGAGAGAGAGAGAGAGAGAGAGAGAGAGAGAGGATCGAAGGATCTCAATCATTCTTCGTAATAGAATTAAAAACGCTCACAGTTCTGACGTTTTTTTTAAACTAAATCACGAGTAATAAAAACGTATTTATCAGCAAATTGAGTTTAATCAGCAAACTTAAAAAAATCCGGCGTCTATTGGTTTACGACACATTACAGAGAAATTATGTTATTATCATTGTCAGGGTAAATATTGCACAGGATCATTCTTGGAAGATTTTACTAGGCCCAGCTTTGAGGTGAGGTGACTAGTTTCCTTCCTAGCTGCATTTACTTTTCCTAATTCAAGAGCAGAGTCAGGTACTGGAGCGTGACGCTACCAGATTTTGTCGCGGAACCCGGTAACTTTATCGTGAATGGGAAGCGCTCTAAACTCTGCCATAGCTGGTTTTAACTGAACCTACGTCTGCACAGGCAGAAGTGAAAATAGCCCTATTTTCTTTGAGCTGATAAACTTTTGTCATCTAAACTATTTTCTGACAATGGTGTACACTCATGACACAGTTGCTAGAGTAAATTAAGTGTTGGGGATGAGGGGAATGAAGAGAAACATAATCGTGAATTACAGAGCGGAACAACAGTGGCGTTCTAAGGGAGGTGCAACGGGTGACAGCCAGGAAGGCTAGTGTCAACGGGCAGTATTATGATCGTATTGTACTGTTTAAAAATCTACTTAACAAGCATCATACATGTTTCTGTTTTATTTATGGGGAAGTTTTAGGGGTACCAAAGGAAGGATCCACCCAGGGTGCCCAGTATTATAAATACGCCTCTGTGCAACAGTCTTAAACTATTAACCCCAACGAAAAGTTCGCTTGTGTGTGTGTGTGTGTGTGTGCGCGCGCGTACTCAATGGCTCTATTTTAATACGCACGGAAACAGTCATTAAAATACAGTTACGCTGGCCCGATACAACTAACAGTTAAAAAATGCTCTCTCAAACTCACACAAATATGTCACCATTTAAAATGTTACACGATTTAATGGGGGTTCACTGACAACACCAACCCCCTCCAACGTTTTATACAACATTGAAGAATATGGCGCCAGCAAAAGAGCTCCCGAATTTCGGTTCAGTTAACTTGTATACAATCTTTTATACAACTCGACAACTGGAAGTATCGGAAGTTCTTCAACAAACGAGGCAGTTCGGCGAGGAGGTGTTCATAATTAAGTGCAGTTCTTGGTGCCTGGGATGTAACGTTTAATACCTTTTCAGGCGTTAAAAGGATTTCAGGTGAACTATGGACTCGAAACTTTAAAAAGTATGCATGTATAACAGAAATAAAGGTGAGAACAGAAATGACCAAAGCTGCATTCAACAACATGAGACAAATATTAACATCTAAAATCTAAATGATTAACCCATAAATCCCGGTCGCATTACGAAAGGTATCTTCTACGGGACAACTGGCAGATGGCAAAAGAACAGTTGAGTAAACGCAGCTGTGATTCAAAGATGTGTGCATGAGAGACATAAAGGCAATGGACATAAATCCAGCAGCCTGGGAGGATGAAGCTGTCGATCGCACCAAGTGACAATGCTATCTACGGCACCAGCTCAGATTGGGCGAAAAGAAGCTCTCACAGCAAGCAGAAGAGAAGAAAACGTCAAAAGGAACAGCAGGAAAATAAGCAGCTGAGAGCTGTCGTTCAGGGGGCGCATTCCCATAGTCAGTTATGATTGAAGGGGCTATTATTATAACCCATAAATTAAAACTGAGAATTATCAAATGCTACATATGTTCTTCATTACTTTGTGGTTTAGAAACAAGGACAATTTAACAAGCTACTTGAAGAGAGAACTGAGGCCAGAGTAATATATAGACTCGTTGGACATAAAGGGTGGCACTAGACAACAGAAATGAAAATATAAGTGATAGGCTTACCGGGAATCGAACCTTGGACCAAACCAACTGTATCATCGCCTTGCTGTGACAGTACCTCGTGAAATGACGCTCAGCGAATTTTGCACCCCAAAAAATGCAGGGAGGCATATCTGGAGTCATCCTTATATGACTTCCATCTATGCACAATGCTACATTATATATACGTGGTAGTGAACCTATGTCTGTGAGGCTAATTACATCCTCATCGACTCTTGAAATCATCCACCCACTTCCAGATATTCCCCCTGTGGTGAAACTTGTTGAGAAACCAGCATTGCACACTAAGCTTGGAGAAATCACTTGAGCCCCCAGACTTAATTCTTTGGCTTTGACTTGGTTGACTGCATGCAGAAGGATCTCACTATGGACCTAGTGATAGGCAGGGGAAGCTGAGAAGTGGCTCTGGGTATGAACTTGACAATTTCTTGGAAGAACCAAGAACCAGAGCACATTATTTGAGCTCTGCATAGTTGGAGAGCTCCTTTGGATGGCGAGGAATACACATTATGCAACACACTTCTTACTCCTAGCTTGGGACCAGATGTGACGATCCTTTAAATGCAAGCCAAGCTGGAAAAACTGGGCTCATGACTTCAACTCATCACGTTTCGGAATGGCAGAAAAGCCACAATAAAAGCTTAGATCTACAGTGTAGATAAAACCAAGAAGTCTTCAACTTGGTATTGGCTGCTAAAGAGTGAGAAGCTCAGCAGCCCTAGTTAAACAAACAACAACACCCCAAAAAGGTGCATCATTGGCTGAGGTCATTCTCAGGACACCCACACAACCATGGTATATAGGACCCGTGGACGACCCAGACAATTTAAAGACGCAATCACTAATATAACCTTCCTATCAGCAAGTATAGACCAAATGTGACATGCAAAACGCATGTCTAAAAATAGCAACAGGGACTGCAGTAACGACAATTAAATCATAATTCCGTGGAGCTCTCGTGGATCTCTGAAGATACAGAGACAAAATAGGATTATTGCACCATTACACATGTCATACAAGGCTACTAATGTGGAGGTTGGGCACGGGTTTGGCAACTTCATCATGTAAAACAAATAGCCACATAAACCACTGCAGCACAAGCATGTGAATGTTTAGTGGAGGCGTCCTGCTAGGGGGGACCAGCTAGTGGACGCGTCCTGCTAGGGGGGACCAGCTAGTGGAGGCGTCCTGCTAGGGGTGGGGGCAGCTAGTGGAGGCGTCCTGCTAGGGGTGGGGGCAGCTAGTGGAGGCGTCCTGCTAGGGGGGACCAACTAGTGGTGGCGTCCTGCTAGGGGGGAACCATAGAGATGAAGAATGATGATGGAATAAAAGGTGTATCAACAATTCTCTTTGTTGGATGATACATTTTTAAATGTTGATAACAGGTGCCTGCTGCACGGACGAAATAGTCGTGTCACGTGAATATGTTGACCAATCTTAATACAGAGACAACAGGTTAATGAATTCCCATAGCAGATACTGCCATGGGGTAAGTGAACTGTTAGAGACTTCATTAAACTGGTCCTGTTTTATGAGGCATTATGATCAGTTCTCCACGCTGTCTTTGACTTTTATAACACAAGAGCAGAGTCAGGTGCCCATTTACAGCTGGAAAAAGACGTACGAAAAGCGTTCACAGCGGAGAAAAAATAAACACTACACTAGGCCGTTGGCACGATAGCTGACCAGCATTAAGGGAAATGATATATTCGTTCCTTGAGGTGGTACCTTATTGTGGCGAGGCACGCGCTTTTCAAGAACAGACAGAAGCCTTTCGGTTATATAAGAGTGCCGTTGCCATTGAAAAGAGAGAGAGACAAACAGAGAGAGAGAGAGACAAGTCATGCGACATAACTCTAGTGCAGCGTAGATAAATGCTAAGCCCTGCAAAAGTCTATTAGTGTCTAGCAGGTAGCATGGCTAAGCCCTGAAAAAAGGCTAGTTCTCAAAATGAATGCTCAAGTGCCGCTGGAAAAGGGGAGATCCCGGCGACAGTGATGATGATCTAAAATGGTAAATGTTTATCCCCTGCTGTGTCCATCTATACCAGCCTTGTTTGATCATCCATGCAGCACGTGTCCTTCTTGTGGACATTCATTTAGCATTCAGTACAGAGGTTACTACACTTCCCCCTACCCCTGTCCCCCAACTTTCGTGGTCTCTCTGTCATATTTGTATTCGCCGACACGATATCTGCATAATTAATCAGGATCTTCCTCTCATCTTTTCACTTGACTATCTGATTACTACTTCCCTTCTATTCACTGGTTTCCCTGGACTGTCTGATACCCTCCGTACATCTAGGTCACCCAAGGTCATATTCATTGTCTATTTTGAAGGTTTAAAGTAACAGAAAATGCTTCTTTTCGAGGTGGGAAGTGGTGGAGGTTAATTAATGTTTTTTTTTTTTTTTAGACTAAAGCTCAAACATTGCTATCTCCGTATGATTATGAATGTGATTATTATTTCCCTTGAAAAGGACCAAACAAAAGTATAATAATTGCACCTCAGAAATAAAGAATCGAAATTATTATTATTTCCCTTGACTAGTGACCAAACAGGCGTGTGAAAAATGAATCACAGAAATGAAGACATGATGACTATTTCCCGTGCTAGCGACCAACTCGCTTGTTTGAAAGCTGCGCCACAGAAATAAAGACAAGAACTGATTATTATTTCCTTGCTTAGTCCTGGAATATGGACGAAGCACCACAGAAATAAAAACCAAAAAATATTATTTCCCTTGCTAGTGACCAACCTGCTGTATGTATTTTGTACCTCAGAAATAGACAAGAACTTACTATTATTTCCCTTGCTTAGAGACTAACTTGCATTATGCAAGAAGCACCACAGAAATAAAAGAAAATTATTATAATTAATTGTTATTTCCCGTGCTAGTGAAAAAACCTGCAATATCTTATTATATTTCATAGCTATTATGGGAGAGAAATTTCAGAAATAAAGAAAATAACAAACCACGCAAATACAGAACTCCACAAAATAAAGTTTGCCAATGAAATTAAAATGGAATTCTTCATTGTTATCTAGACCCCATCCTACCATATTGAACATCCTACAACAGAATTATCGAACTGTTAAAGACATGAAATTGGAGAGGTAGACATGATGGTCCACGCCTGTCAAATTGAGTAAGAAGATGAGGTTGAGAAATAATTATTGTAGAGCCGTCACACATTTAAGTCTGTCCATACACGAAGCTTTTGACAATTTCTTTCAAAGAAATTTGTGAATTTTCAACTTCAGTCATAAAATAGAATAAGTATTTGGTCCTAACAGTGGATAAACGTTATCAATGGCTAGAACATAAAACAATTAACTAGATAGCAGAAGAAATATTTATTTCATTTATTTAAATTTAGCAGTTGCAAGCTGCAGCTCCCGCCTCGAAATACGAGGCACTGATCTAACGACATGCCATTGGTATCTAACGACATGCCACTGGTATCTAACGACATGCCACTGGTATCTAACGACGTGCCACTGGTATCTAACGACGTGCCACTGGTATCTAACGACATGCCACTGGTATCTAACGACATGCCACTGGTACTTAAAACACGCAACAGCTGCAGTTATACAAATCTTGCTTTAAAACTAATTTCGGAGCCAAAGAATGATATATTGAACAATCCTTTACTCATAAAGCTTTTTGGTTGTATCTTTTCTTGAATTCCAGATGAGCTTGATCATTTCATTAATTTAGCTATTCCCTTTTAGCTCCCGGTGGAACATACGCCTTTAATATATACAACTAAAGCTGGTACAGTATCTCAACCAGCATGTCACGTTGAGCAACTCAGGTCCACAAAATGGTCCCATTGCAAGTCCACAATCATTCCCATGCTCTTACAGCAAAGGTTTCCGTGGCAATTTGTTTGACATGGCCAGATTTTTCAGCCGCATGCACAAAGCTGCTATTACTTGTCTTGCATGTTGATGATGTTGATGAAAATAAACTAATAATCTCCGTTTGCCCAAAATCTGGACGTAGGACATGTTAAGCACCAACTGTCCCTCTGCAAGACTGCAGACGCGAGTGCTGAAGAGCAGCATTCAAGACCGTAGAGGAATGAAGATGAATCTTTCATGCAGTTGTTGTTGTTGTTTAACTAGGGTTGCTGGGCTTCTCGCTCTTTTGCAACCAATACCACGTTGAAGACTTCTTGGTATTTTCTATAATGTAGATCTAGGTTTTTTTGTGACTTTTCTGACATTCTGAAACGTGCTGAGTTGAAGTCACGAGCTGCAGTTTTTCCAGCTTGTATTGCATTTAAAGGATCATTAAATCTGGTCCCACACTAAGAGGAAGAACCGCGTGGCATACCGTGCATTCTGCAACAATGGCTCGAAATCACACAGAATACTAAATTTGCTGTTGTACACCAGCTGTTGTCACATTACTTGTATCATTTATTACCCACGAAGAAAGAGCGCCTTTATTAAAATCTTAACTACAATATACCCAAAATGCAGCACTGTCTACTTCTAGCAGAGCAAAGGTAGACCCAATGAGTGTTCAGTGTGGATCTCTCTTTCGAGCTGGCAAAACTAATATTAAAAGACAAATATTAGAAAACGTTCACTGAACAAACTTTCGTAGGTTATGATTATATTCCAGGTGATGTACCTGAGTGTGAAAGGTGTCCTTGGGACGCTTGTACAGACGGGCTCAAGGTCGATTTTTTTTCTTCTGTAAACATCGGATTTGATGTACATTATGTGGACTGTTGCACACCAAATAAATTGAAAATATCTTGGGACAGATCAGCCAAAAAGAACGGTAGGTGTCAGAAAAGCGATATAGTGTGTATTTGTGACGTGGCAGAACAAATAATCAGCCCACCCTTTACTAAGTGGAAATATACAAAGTGATTGAAAAGTGACTTCCTACTTTTAAATTGTTGTTTCGTCACTACTATCCATTTAATTTACATGAAACAAACATCAGCACGGGAAACTATGGAGCAAAATCCACCTGGATATGGGACTCGATACAAGAGTAAAAGGTGACGGGAAATTGAGCCATCGCGTCGCTCTTCAACAAGGTGTGCCACAAGGAGGAGTTATCTCTCCCACACTCTTCGTCATTTAAAAAAATGATATTGCAGGGAAACTGTCCAGGCATATCTCCAGGGCTCTACATGCTGATAATTTTGCAGCCTGGTGTGCCACAGAACATTTGCCAACTACAAAGTTCAGGATGCAGGCAGCAGTAAACACCATCGGCAAATGGGCATCTGACTGGGGAGTACAGATGAACCTCTGCAAGACAGCAGTAACCTGCTTCTCACTGTACAATCTCCAAGAAAGCGTAAAATTGCAATTAAATGGAAGTGAGCTTCCGTATGAGGAAACCCAACATACCTGGTAGTCAAGCTGGATAAGAGACTCACCTGTAGCCACATTTAAAAGCAGTAGACCAGAGAGCAACAAGGAAGCTCCCAATTATGAAAAAACTTGCCGGCGCAAGTTGGGGAGCAAATACCATCATACTTAAACAAGTCTTTACAGACACAGGTAGGCCTATACTTGAACATGGCATGTCAGTCTGGGCCTCGGCACCACAAACAAAAACATAATGTGTAGTAAAAGTGCAAAATGCAGGCCTTAGATTAATCGCTGGAGGATTGAAGACTACTCCAATTCAGGCAATGGAGAGATACACTAACATCTGCCTCCGTGACGACAGACGCGTGGAAAAGGTATTTGCTTACAGCGGGAAGCTTCTACAATGCCAAGTCATTCAAGGCATGCCAAACTCCACAGCTCGACAAAAAAAAAAAGAAAGAAAAAAAGCCGGAAGAGAACCAGCTTCTTAACATATCTCAAAACAAGTACATCAATGTCAAAGCTCCGCTGAAAACAATTCATGAGGCTGGCTCGACCCCGGAGCCGTTTGCGGTCTAAATAATCCCACCTCAATTAGATATCGAACCATGCATCACTGAGCTAGGGAGCTAGTGCACTAACCATATAGACTTCACAATAATATGACGTGATGATAAGAACCAGCCATGTGCCAATGAGATGAAAAGACGCTGGTAATGAATAGGACACATTTTGAGGAAGCATGTTGATAGCTTCACAAGGAAGTTCTTGTTCTCGAATTCCCAGGATAAAAAAAAGCAGCAGATCAGAAAACACACGGAGAAAAAAACACACGGAGACAAAAACACACAGAGAAAAAAACACACAGAGAAAAAAACACACAGAGACAAAAACACACAGAGAAAAAAACACACGGAGACAAAAACACACAGAGAAAAAAACACACAGAGAAAAAAAACACACAGAGACAAAAACACACAGAGACAAAAACACACAGAGAAAAAAACACAGAGACAAAAACACACAGAGACAAAAACACACAGAGAAAAAAACACACAGAGACAAAAACACACAGAGACAAAAACACAGAGAAAAAACACACAGAGACAAAAACACAGAGAAAAAAACACACGGAGACAAAAACACACAGAGACAAAAACACACAGAGAAAAAAACACACGGAGACAAAAACACAGAGAAAAAACACACAGAGAAAAAAACACACAGAGACAAAAACACACAGAGAAAAAACACACGGAGACAAAAACACACAGAGAAAAAAACACACAGAGAAAAAACACACGGAGACAAAAACACACCGAGAAAAAAACACACAGAGACAAAAACACACAGAGACAAAAACACACGGAGACAAAAACACACAGAGAAAAAACACACAGAGACAAAAACACACGGAGACAAAAACACACAGAGACAAAAACACACAGAGAAAAAAACACACGGAGACAAAAACACACAGAGAAAAAAACACACGGAGACAAAAACACACAGAGACAAAAACACACAGAGAAAAAAACACACGGAGACAAAAACACACAAGAGACAAAAACACACAGAGAAAAAAACACGGAGACAAAAACACACGGAGACAAAAACACACACACAGAGAAAAAAAACAACCTGAAGTCAGTAGTGAAAATGAGGGAGAAGACACGGAAAGACCTTAGCTGATGACACGTGACAGGAAGACTTGTCATACGTTTGTTGAAGGTCTATGCTTCTTGGGGAGTTGAAGGGGTATCTTCTTCTTTCTCGTTCGCCTTCAGACTTCCACATTAATGATTCTAATAAAGGCAGTAGTCAGCTCAAGGTTCCTGACATCTCGTTCACCTTCAGACTTCCACATTAATGACTCTAATAAAGGCAGTAGTCAGCTCAAGGTTCCTGGCATCTCGTTCGCCTTCAGACTTCCACATTAATGACTCTAATAAAGGCAGTAGTCAGCTCAAGGTTCCTGACATCTCGTTCGCCTTCAGACTTCCACATTAATGAATCTAATAAAGGTTAATAAAGGCAGTAGTCAGCTCAAGGTTCCTGGCATGTCGTTCGCCTTCAGACTTCCACATTAATGACTCTAATAAAGGCAGTAGTCAGCTCAAGGTTCCTGGCATGTCGTTCGCCTTCAGACTTCCACATTAATGACCCTAATAAAGGCAGTAGTCAGCTCAAGGTTCCTGTCATCTGTTCGCTGCAAGGACTGCATTATCATCGGGATGGTACCGCAGGTGCAGAGATCTGTTGCACCAATTCTGTACTTGAAGGTAAGATGTCTGCCTCTTATCAAGCAAGTCGCACTCATTGTACCGTTAACGATTTTTACCCTAACCTATGCAGTCTTATGTAGTGGAATGTCTCTGGTGCAGAGACTAAAAGGTAGTCCCATAGCTGCAGTAGGGTAGTAAAGTGTTAGAGAGTTCACCATACTATGTTCAGATTTTATGAGATGAGGTGACAAGTTCCTTTTGCTTTCCCTAGCTCAAGAGAAAAGTCAGGTACCCATTTACAGCCAGGTGGCAATCCATCTTTGGACATGTTATGAGAAACAGAAAGCTAGAATATATTGCAGCAAGAGGAAAGACCGAGAAAAAATAGAAGAAAAAAAAAAGAGTACGACAAAGAACGAACGAACGAACGAACGAACGAACTTTATTGTCAAAGAGTTAAGAATTGGGCACGCAGGCCCGTCTTACATTACTGCCCTTCCTCATTGTCATATTGCATACTGTATCCTTTCATTCCCACATGTCTTTTGAGCATTATTTAAGCATACAACAGTATCAAGGTAAAATATTAGCATACATTTATAATATCCAATCATAATCAAATTTAAATATGTTTAAAAAAGAAAAAAAGAAAGAAAGTAATGAAAAAAAAAAAAAGACAGACAAACAAAATGTAAACCATCCATACAGTAAATTAGACAATCACTTGAAACATAATGAGATTATAGTGGCATATAATAAGAACTCGTGAAATATTGGAACTGCTGCTGCTGAATGACTAGGAACTTTGTGTGTTGTCAGCGCATGCGGAAAATGTTAGCAGAGGTGAGCGGCTCTTTGAGCCCCATAGCAGATACCGCCACAGGGAGTGAATTGTTAACGCCTCCACTAGACGAGATCCAGCTTTATGAGGTTGGTAACCAGTTTTCATCCTCACTGTCTTGTCTTCCCTAACTCAAGAGCAGAATCAGATAGACTAGATAGATAGACAGACAGATAAGAAAAAACGTAATTTTCCAAGCGTTGAGAATCGGGCGCACAGGCGCGTCTTTCATTTGGCCCTTCCTCTCTCTCATCTTCTATTACTATTATATATAATTAAGAAATACAATATATTAAATTGAAAAAGCTAGATCATCAGACCCTCCATGCAGTTTATTAGATAATAATTCGAAACATACACAGTTAGGCTGGCATATAATTAGCACTCATAAAGTATTTGAACAGTCTACGACTGTATGAGTAGGGACTGTGCGTGTTTTTCAGGTCACATGGAAGATTGTTCCAAAGATGAGCAGCTGAGTAAGCCAAGCTCTTCTTAGAGAAGAAACAGTTTGACATCATGGCATGGAAAGAATCCACAACAGATTTGATAGAACACTGGAGACAGAAAGCTGCAGAGGTACATAATGGCATGGTATTTGAGGAAAATTTGATTTGCTTTTTTGCTTTTTTCATTCACCCTTGGAAGAATGTTGCAGGGGTCCTATACTCTGACAAAAGTTAAAGGGCAAAAAGTCAGTTGAGTACGCAGCCTTGGAAAATCGGTACGTTTTAAAAATTTCTATGAAGCATTTAGCTATTTTATGTTGTATGCTTTGAACGCTTATGAACATTTCGACTACTGAATACTGACTCATAGGTGGGCATACAGGCTACGTCGAAGAATAGAGAGAGAACCGTAGAAAATACAGACAGAGAAAGTCGTAGGATATTAGTAACTATCAAATGTCGCATCTCTATTTATCCTGCTTTCCTATATTTATCTGAATATCAGGTCCAGTGAAGCCACGGTGGAGTATACTAGCCCTAGGCCCTAACGCTGAAAGTAGGATAATAGGACGCTTTGTCGTACCGACTTTCCACGACCCTTACACGACCTATACAACCGCTTTAATGGTCACCGGCGCCCGAAGTCTTAATAGTTACAGCGAATGTAAAAAGTTAAGTTCTATAGATTTCCACAGCAACAAAACGTTTCTTCTGCTTTATGAACAATGAAACATTTATTCTGTTGTATGGACTATACACAACTTTTCTTCTCTTATATGAACAGCGAACTGATCCTTCTGTTCTATGGCCTACACAAGTTTTCGTCTTTTTCATGGGCTACACAACTTTTCTTCTGTCGTCTAGAGCACACATCTCTTCTTCTGTTGTATGGATTACACATCTCTTCATCTGTTGTATGGATTACAAAACATTTCTTCTGCGGTATGAACCACATATCTCTTCTTCCGCTGTCTGGACCACACAACATTTCGTTCATTTTATGGACTACACAACTTTTCTTCTGTTGTCTGAACGAGACAATTTTCTTCGGTTATTTTGTCTTCTGTTGTGTGGACTGCAAAACTTTTCTTCTATTGTATGGACCAGACAACTTTTCTTCTATAACCACATAACTTTTCTTTCTTTATATGGAGTACACAATATTTCTTCTGTTGCGAAGATTTTGACGTTTTTCTTTCGTTGTACAATACTTACTTCTGGTGTACGGCCTAGAAACATGCTTCGATGAAAATTTTGAGTTATGTAATATCTGGATGTTTCCAGCTGTGTGAATACTGGAACAAGAAATGAAGCAAGAAAAGGTAGCACGTAGACATACCATGCATGTCATAAAAGTCTATTAAGGAATGTCGGGCAAGTGCTGGTTACCCCTTCCAGTAGCGTTTTATATAGTAACAAATAGACTGGTTACAGCGCTTGCTTCCCGGCGCAAAGTTACCGGGCTCGAAACTTAGTAGCGTCACGCTCGTCTACCCAGCTGTAAATTGGTACCTGATTCTGCTCTAGAGGAAGGCAAAAGCATCGATGAAGTGAACTGGTTACTCCACACCATAAGGATGAGACCTAGTATATTGTAGTCTCTACTTGACTTCCCTGAGACAGTATCTGCTATAGGACTACGGTTATCTTTTAACTCTCTACTTGACTTCCCTGAGACAGTATCTGCTATAGGACTACGGTTATCTTTTAACTCTCTACTTGACTTCCCTGAGACAGTATCTGCTATAGGACTACGGTTATCTTTTAACTCTCTACTTGACTTCCCTGAGACAGTATCTGCTATAGGACTACGGTTATCTTTTAACTCTCTACTTGACTTCCCTGAGACAGTATCTGCTATAGGACTACGGTTATCTTTTAACTCTCTACTTGACTTCCCTGAGACAGTGTTATTTGCTATAGGACTACGGTTATCTTTTAACTCTCTACTTGACTTCCCTGAGACAGTATCTGCTATAGGACTACGGTTATCTTTTAACTCTCTACTTGACTTCCCTGAGACAGTATCTGCTATAGGACTACGGTTATCTTTTAACTCTCTACTTGACTTCCCTGAGACAGTATCTGCTATAGGACTACGGTTATCTTTTAACTCTCTACTTGACTTCCCTGAGACAGTATCTGCTATAGGACTACGGTTATCTTTTAACTCTCTACTTGACAGTATTCCTACGGTGACTTCCCTGACAGTGTCTGCTATAGGACTACGGTTATCTTTTAACTCTCTACTTGACTTCCCTGAGACAGTGTCTGCTATAGGACTACGGTTATCTTTTAACTCTCTACTTGACTTCCCTGAGACAGTGTCTGCTATAGGACTCTTATCTTTTAACTCTCTACTTGACTTCCCTGAGACAGTGTCTCTGCTAAAGGACTACGATAACTTTATCTTTTAACTCTCTACTTGGTTACTACAGTGTTGTCTGCTATAGGACTACGGTTATCTTTTAACTCTCTACTTGACTTCCCTGAGACAGTATCTGCTATAGGACTACGGTTATCTTTTAACTCTCTACTTGACTTCCCTGAGACAGTGTCTGCTATAGGACTACGGTTATCTTTTAACTCTCTACTTGACTTCCCTGAGACAGTATCTGCTATAGGACTACGGTTATCTTTTAACTCTCTACTTGACTTCCCTGAGACAGTGTCTGCTATAGGACTACGGTTATCTTTTAACTCTCTACTTGACTTCCCTGAGACAGTATCTGCTATAGGACTACGGTTATCTTTTAACTGCTATACTTGAGGACAGTATCTGCTATAGGACTACGGTTATCTTTTAACTCTCTACTCTTACTTGACTAGACAGTATAGGCTATAGTGGACTAACGTTTATCCCTTTTAACTCTCTACTTGACTTCCCTGAGACAGTGTCTGCTATAGGACTACGGTTATCTTTTAACTCTCTACTTGACTTCCCTGAGACAGTGTCTGCTATAGGACTACGGTTATCTTTTAACTCTCTACTTGACTTCCCTGAGACAGTATCTGCTATAGGACTACGGTTATCTTTTAACTCTCTACTTGACTTCCCCGAGACAGTGTCTGCTATAGGACTACGGTTATCTTTTAACTCTCTACTTGACTACCCTGAGACAGTGTCTGCTATAGGACTACGGTTATCTTTTAACTCTCTACTTGACTTCCCTGAGACAGTCATAGGACTACGGTTATCTTTTAACTCTCTACTTGACTATCCCTGAGACAGTATTGCTATAGGACTGGGTTATATTTTAAACTCTCTACTTGAAAGCCCTGAGACAGTGTGTGCTATAGGACTACGGTATCTTTTAACTCTCTACTTGACGGATGAATTGTCCCTACGGTTATCTTTTAAAACTCTCTACTTGACTTCCCTGAGACAGTGTCTGCTATAGGACTACGGTTATCTTTTAACTCTCTACTTGACTTCCCTGAGACAGTATCTGCTATAGGACTACGGTTATCTTTTAACTCTCTACTTGACTTCCCTGAGACAGTATCTGCTATAGGACTACGGTTATCTTTTAACAAACAATTAAAGTAGATCATCACATGAGAAATTATTAACTGTATGCGCTGGCCTGACATGACCGGATCGTCAGTGTGGAATTGGTGGAAAGAAGCAGGAAAATATTAGTGGAACAAGCCTTCAGGAAACGTCGCTGTCGTTGAATAAGATTCCCTTGAGGAAATAAGCTAATAGCTTCACATGGTAGTACTTACTCTTGAATCCACATGTGTCATGAGGGCGATTAAGTTGTCTTTTCGATTTTTTTTCAAACTTAATTTCAATTCTCGACAACCTTCAGCACATTTGTTTGTTCCGACTGGAAAGGTGAAAGACTGGCAGAAATGATTGATAATGAAACGTATCCAAGCCGGATGTTGTTACCACCTAGTTTACTCAGTCACACCAGTATAATTTGCTGGATATTATAAGGGAAAGCCGATAATTTGTGGAGGTATGCTGGAACAGCGTGATCTAGAACAGAAACATATGACAGTCACTCGTAAAGATAACACCAGATAATTGATCGGGAAATAAGATGACGGAAATGAACCCGGGCGTCACCCCGCACATATTCCAGATAACACCAGCCAACATCCAACCCTATTACATGGGAATGACAGGTCACCCCGCTTCGAGAAATATAACCTACAAGAACCATGTTCGCGAAATATAACGAAGGTAGAGGCGTAGGAAACGTGATCTGGAAATAGATAATTGACTCACCCACCCCGCTTCGAGAATAACCTACAAGAAACTTCGGACATTACGGCATTATGTGTGAAGAACAATCGGACATTGGCATTGTGTGAAGAACAATCCTGGCATTGTGTGAAGAACAATCCTGGCATTGTGTGAAGAACAATCCGATAGCGTGTGACATGACCTGACAGTTGCCATTTTGCACCACACACAGTGGAAGGAATTCTTTGATGAGAGTGAAATCAGGTAGTATGCTTCAATAAGCATTATCGTTCCAGATATCCGGTATAAGGAATCAAGGTCAGTGTACAATAGTTGTAAAATAAAAATATACATGCTTTTTAATTTCATTTACCCATTTGTTTTAACTTAACTACAGCTGTTAAATATTATTCATTTTTCTCACACTGTAATTGCCCAAACTACCTTATACCCGTTGCAGCAAACATCAAAAGGATATTGTTGGTAATGATATGATTAGAGGCATATGCTCCACTGGTAACTGGAAGGCGAAGAAAAAACAAAGTATTTGGAGAGAAAAAAAAAACCCATAAATATAACTGTCTTTAAAATGTTCTCCAGTGTCGTTGTCGTGTTGAGGAATCGATTAAAAAAGCAACTCCAAAGACCAACAACTTTTATGAACCCAGGGTACAGTGGCGTATCAACGAACATCTTTTTCAAGTAGGACTTTTAGCTGGTCATCACCGTCAATAACTGCCAGCTCCACGTGGAGCACATATCCTCAACAAAAACATGTCCAGCCCTTTTGTTCTGTCCCATACTCTCATGGTCTTTCCATCTATTCTTGATACCTGGTGTGTATGTCTCCAGTTCTCTCAGAAAAATGTACCCTTGTTTTTCTTTTACCCTTGGGATCCTAGAACGCGGACTGCCTTGTTGTGTTATATACTAGGTTTTTTATATGTGTCACATCCAAAAGCCAGACTTCTTCTCACCTCCTGCACGACTGGTGGTTGTCTGGTTCATTCCATTAATTCCACAGTAATTAACTTTTCATTCTACTTCAATCTTTCTGTTCTACACAAATACTGATAAATGAAAGATTATCTTTCTGGTTGTCATTTTTGCTGTTCTCCATTTTTTCACAGCCATACAGTGGTACTGTCTTGACATCTGAGTTGAGGATTTTCATTTTTCTGGCTATTCGGGTTGGAAGGGTCTTTATTTTTCTTCTCTTAAGCTCTCCTCCTGCCCCACCGCACGTAATTGTGTTCTGATGTATTGTAAATAGTGCTGAGCATATTGTCTTACAAAGTGAATAAACATCCTTTAAATCATGTCTGCAGCTTAACAAGTAAGACAGACAAAAAAGGCAGACAGGCAGACATAAAGGCAGACAGACAGGCAAACAGGATCAGACCAGACCAGGTAGGTATGTAGATAGTTAGATATCTTCTTCTACGTTCGTCCTAAAAAGGACGTTGGTAACGTTGTGTCGCCGTTTACAGCGAAGCTGCGATATTAGCGCCTTTCGGCCCGACACATCCGTTTTCAGCATGGCATTTTTTAGACCGGGTTTGCCTTCCCTCTTCGATCCCTACTCTCTAGACCAAACTGCAGTGATGCAGCCTGTTTCCAGGACCACCACTTTGAGGTAGTGTAGGGTCTTGGTCAGCTCTGGTTCGCTTACCATGACGCTAGCAGCCAAGCTATGAGTCACTGACTGCATTCATCTCGTTTGCTGCGTCTTCGGTCCCGGTAGTTAGATATGAAGACAAGGAGACAGACAGATAGACAGACAGACATGAGCTAAGATCACGTTGTGATTACTGAAACTGAAGTATGAGTCAGTTAATTAGGTCTGTAATCATTAAAGATATATATATATATATATATATATATATATATATATATATATATATATATATATATATATATATATATATATATATATTTTCATCATTTCTTAATTTCTATTCACGTTATTAGCGTTTGATTGGCAGAGTGGTTAGAGCACTAATCTCTGGCAGCAAAGGTACCGGGTTCGAAATACGATGGTGTCACGCTTCAGTCTACCCAGCTGTAATTGGGTACCTGACTGCTCTCGAGTTAGGAAAGGCAAAGCAGGGTCACCCCCACCCCTCGAAGCTGAACGTAGTATTGAGAAGTCTCTAACACTTCACCCCCCTCCCTACAGCAGTATCTGCAATGGGGTAACCTTTACTTTTTAATGGCGTTATATTCACAGTAGCAAATGCGGCGGGTGAACAGTAAATCTCAAATTATGCGAACTAGAGAACGATTAACAGTACAACTGTTGCCTAATTCAACACTTGAGAGACGGCGTGCACGAGTTGTTAAGAGGATAAGAAATACGGCACAGCAGTGTTTCTCAAAATTTATTACGTGTACACCAAAGTGTACGCGAAAGGGGTTCTAGGGGTGAGGTAAAGGCAGTCCCACAGTAGATACTGCAGTAGGGCATAAAGTGTTACAGAGGCTTCACTGTACAAGGTCCACCTTTATGAGATGTGGTGATATTCCCTAACTCAAGAGCAGAGTCGGGTACCCATTTACATATGGGTAAACTAGTGCGTGATGCCACCACATTTCAATACCGAAAACCGGTTACTTTACGGTGAGAGGTTCACAGTAGAACTTTATTGTATCACTGTTTGTTTTATTTTCTTTTTTTCTTTCTTGTAGCTGCAGAAAACCATTCATTAACAGTTGGTATTGAGACCTCTGTGTAGTAGACAAGAACAGGTTTATTTACAATTTAGTTAACGAAACAGTAAGTATTCAAAATGAGCTTCCTTTACTAGTTAAGTTGTGTAGGTTAACTTCAGACCTTTACGAGTTTACCATATATATCAGCTGTTCTGTTTGAATATTTGTTAATTTTCATTATTGCTTACGTTATTTTCATTACCTTTTAAATTCTATATCTACATATAGTGTATATTGGTTTCTAATTTACAATCAAAGATGTGTGCATTTCACACACATATACACATAATATCTATCTATCTATCTATCTATCTGTCTGTCTGTCTGTCTGTCTGTCTGTCTGTCTGTCTATCTATCTATCTAAACCACTAGCCAAAATAAAATGCATACCTATCAGACGCAATGGCTAATTAAGGATGGTCTACGGCTGGGCCACCTGAACATTTACATTTGTATTAGGCAAACTTCCTGAGCTTACACAAATTCTGAATAAAAATTTTCATGTGTTTGGACTTTCCGAAAGTCGTTTAAACGACAAAATATCAGATGATGAAATTGCCCTAAATGGCTTAAAAACAGTTCGGCGAGACTCAAGTAGAAAGCTAGAAACAGGTTCAGTAGTTTATATTTCCACTTCTATTACTTATCGCCGCAGAAGCGATTTAGAGACAGCAGAGACCGAGTGCATATGGTTAGAAATAAAACTACCGACTCAGGGACACTTTCTAGTCGGGTATCTTTATAGAAATCCCAGTGCAGGAGCCATCTGGTATGAAGATTTCACCACTATGATGGATAAAGTATTTACCACTGCCAAAGAAATTATTCTTCTAGGCGATTTCAACATTGACATGCACAACACAAACCAAACGTGGGAAAACATCATACTATCTTCCAACCTAAAACAAATAGTCAACCAGTCTACCAGGGTAACAGAAACATCATCCACAACAATTGACCACATCTACGTCACCTGTGCAGAAAACATTATGGAATGCTCTGTTCCTACTGTCGCAATGAGTGACCAATATCCTATATGTTGCACGTGGTCAAAGAATAAATATAAAGCTCCAAGAAATAAACATATCAGTATTAAATTTAGAAGTTTTAAAAATTTCAACCGTGAACTATTTTTACATGATTTGCGAACTGCACCTCTTGCCAGTGTTTACCAGCTGTCTGATCCCGATGACCCATTGCCCATTGGACACGTATCTTTCTTTGTGTGTTTGATAACCACGCACCAACTAAAGAAGTTCGTGTGAAACGACAGATCAAATCTCCTTGGATCACATAAGCAGTGCTAGACGCCATGCGACAGAGAGATCAAGCTCACAAAAACAAGCATTTTAACATATACAGAGCACAGAGGAACAACGTGCAATATTTAATTCGTAGAGGAAAAAAAAAATACTTTAAAAATGTGGTTCAGAACAAAACAAACAGTAAAGATATATGGAAAGCAATCAACACTTTAGCGAACAAGCGAAATCTGTCAGTCTCGTCAACCCCTAATACTTCATTTACTTGCACAGACTTCAGCAATTACCCTCAGGCAGAAATAAACAGTCTTAAATCTACAATACCAAATTCACCTTGTGACTTAGGCAGGCTATCAGTGTTTTGTGAGAACAAATGTACCAACACAATCCCATCCAACATTCCGTTTATGACAGTTAATGACGTGTATCTTCTAGGCCTTAAAGATAATAACTCATTAGGACTTTACGGAGTCAGTAATCGAATACTGCGTTATGCGGCTCCAGCTATTAGTGATTCGCTTACATACATATACAATCAATGTATCGCACGGAGTTACTTTCCGTGGCACTTTAACGCACACCACGACTAGAGATAGACACTGACACACCTGCACGAAGCCGACCTACCTGATTTACTCGGTTTTGGGTGTGCTGACTTTTCTGCTTTCAGAAAGTATGTGTTTGCGGTGTTTGGCCTGACATTACTATTCGCCTTCATCCTTGCCAGATCTATTGTCGCAGCAAGCTCATTTAGCACTTTGTTGTGACGCCATGTGTATCGCCCTTGCCCCAATGACACCTTGCAAGCTGAGAGCACGTGTTCAAGTGTCTGCTCCCATGGCACAGGAGGCACTGCTCATCATCCGACTTTCCCCATCTCACAAGGTTTGTGGCCGATGGCAGGAGGTCATATATTGATCTAACAACGAAGCTGAGCCTAAGAGGTGCCATATGCCATATATCATTTCTTTTCAAGGACCTTTGCAGGGCTCCTTCCCATGTAGTCCATTGGCCTTGTTGGGCCTGCTGCACTGCTTTTTACAACCTCTTTTCATTCTCAGCTCCTCGTATCTCCTGAACTACCATGTCTCTACGCTCCCTGCTTGATGCCTTGGACCACCAGCGGATGTCTCCATGACCAAATCCCCATCTATTCGTTTGTGTGTATCCGATTACCTCCCTCAGTTTGAGCGACTCTTGGGCAGCATCAACAGCTTCTTCCACTCTCCACTTCCTTCCCGTTTTCAGTGTTGACAGAATGGACTTAACCACGTCATCTGCTGACTCGCGTAGCATCATTGCAAGCCTTGCCTTTCCAACTTTGTATTCTTCAACAACTGACTAGAAAGGAAGCAGAAGTTTTGACTTTTTGCAGTACAGTGCTACATCTGACAGACCTGGTGGTACCCCTAACCATTTCCTCATGAACTTGTTGACCTTCTGCTCTATAGCTTCCACTGTACTTGTGCTTATTTCATATATAAGCAGTGGCCACAGCAACTTAGGTATCAACATGAACTGGAGGCACCACAGTTTGAATTTTCCTAGGAGTCTGCTTTGGTCTATAATTTGTAGCCATCTGCCTGTCATTTCTTTTGTCTGTTGCATTGCCTTCGAGTCTTTTAATGAGGCATCGTACACCCTGCCAAGACTTTTAACAGGTTCCTCAATGACAGTAGGGATTCTTTGGTTAGAAACCATGAATATGACCTCTGCTATCTTCCCTTTCCTGACTGATAGGCTTCTCGACTTCTTGGGTTTGAAGCTCATTCTGCACCAGCTGACTAGTTCATCCAGGCGTGCTAACATCCTCCGGGCCTGATGTTCATCTGATGTCAGAATTGTTGCGCTGGTGTAATGGCTACGACGTTGTACTGGCGACCAGGTGTTCATGGTTCAAACCCGGGCGTCAGCGTTTGAAGAAATGTTTACGACCGGAAATTTGACTGAATAACCTGAACGGCTCCTGTGATAAACCCTCTGTGGATGGGAAGGAGCGAAGTTCCTGACTGGGTTGGAAGGAAAGTCCTCAGGTTCCCCAACCTCGCAATGACATGTCATTGGGCCGAAGGGCTGAAAGCCCACGTGCCGCTGGTTAAGGAAAAAGAAAAAAGAAAAAAAGAATGCTTTGAGCGGTGGCATGTGACACATTTCACCGAGCTTTGGACCTATAACCATTCCTTCGGCCGCATTGAGGATTACCTGTATAGCCATCACGAATAGTATCGGAGAGATGGTACATCCCATCGCAATTCCAACTTCAACGCCAATCCACTTCGATGTGTACTCTGGTTGAAAATCTGACAGAGAACCCTGCAAAATACAGCTTCAACATTGCTGCAATCTCTTGTGGAACATGATACATTTCTAGGGCCTGCCACAACATCTGGTGTGGAACGGATCCATAAGCATTTGCTAGATCCAACCAGATTACATGGGGGTTTGTTCTGTCAGACTTTACCTTTTGAATTGCTTCCCAGATCATTGTGGCATGCTCTAGACATCCTGGTGTACCTGGGATACCTCCTTTCTGAATGGTAGTGTCAATGTACCCATTTGCCAAGAGGTATGTAGTGGGCCTTTTCGCTATCACTGAGAAGAATATCTTCCCTTCCACATTAAGTAGTGAGATTGGCCTGAACTGACTGTTCCTTCGGGATGTAGACTCCGTTCGCCTTTCTCCATTCCTTGCTTACAAGTTGGGTTTTCCACGCATTCTTCAGTAAACGGAGCAGACGTTTGAGCACCTCAGGGCATCTCTTATACACAACATATGGAACACCATTAGGACCTGGAGCTGACTTGCACCGAGCTTTCTGGACAATGATTTCTACCTCTTGCATCGTTGGGGGCGTGGTGTTAAATTCAGCCCCTGGCTTACTCGGCCATTTAAGGCCTGCCATGCTGCTGAGCGGCTCATCTTTGCGACAATCTGAATATGTCATTCTAAGGTGGTCTTCCAGGTCTTCTTTCCTGATGTTTAGCGTCCCCGACAGTGGCTGCTCAAACAGTTCTTTGGCAAACTTGAAGGGTTCCCTGAAGAATCTTTCCCTATCCCTTCGAGTCTTCCTTCTCTTCCTGCACAACCTTTCTGCTCTACCTTTCTGCTCTACAAAGGGCATTATGTTAGCCTTTAAGGTGCTCCCAAACTTGTCGTAACCCTTCCTTCTCTGTGGCAACTGCGTTCTTGAACAATTTTCGGGCATGCTTCTTCTGTTTCCTGATTTCTTCTATTTTAATTTGTCTTCTACTTTTTTGTGGTGGGTTAGTTTCCCTTGCCTCCCTGAATCCGAACACTTTGCGACAGTGAAGATATATTATGTCGCCGAAGATTTCCAGCTTCTTCTCCAAAGTTATCTGCTTCAGGTTGTTATCCAACTCTTTTGCCAAGGCTTCGTCCAGCTGTTCCCAAAGCCCTTTTGCACTGGCAGGTGGAAACTTGACTGCATCTTTCTTCCCGTCCAAGTGTGTGAGATAATCATCTGGTAGATCAACTTGAATGTACTCAGCACTGTGGTTGACTCCTGGCTGCGTTCTTCTAACGTCTTACCCGTCGAGACAGAGCGCTGTTGATCTCCCCGTGTTGAGCTCCCGCACCCCTTTTTCGTTCTGTGGATTTTCATTCCTCTCTGAGTAGAGAATTTCCTACCATAGACACATGGAAATTCCAGCCGTTGTTCAGAGCTCGAAGTCCGTGTAACGGGTCTGGTCGATTCCAATGAGGCGTCTGTGGATTCAACATTCTTTCTCCCCCCCCCCCCCCCCTTTTCGGTGAGTCCTGAGGGCATCTATCATTCTTGGGTCCTGTAGCAATTGAATACAGCTTACGGGGTGCTAACCCGGTCAGCCGGTTTCTAGTCTTTCCCAGTGTCATCTGTCTTTCCAGAAGTCCATCGGTCTTTTCCCGATTGTCACTGGTTTGACCATGCAACTATGATAGAAAACTCTATACAGAGCGATACAACAGGAGGCAATCTGATCATCATCAGAAGTCCCCCCTCGAACAAGTGTTTCGGCCCTCTACTCCTTTACACTCTAAAAAAAAAGGGGGGGGGGGGCGGGCCCACTTGGGTCATGACTCCCAAGTGTCTCAGCCTCCTGTTGTCTTGTATCGAAAATGAACCCATTTCACTTTGGTAGCAGCTTGGTTTGAGAAACACTGCTGTGCAGGAAATTTCCTGAATTCGAGCCCGCTATTCGGACACATGATACAATTTATGTTCTGGTGATTCAAAACTCCACAGGGGAGGGCGAGGAGATATGATAGAGATACGAACTATCTGGGGATCTATGAGTCAATAATTATTTATTGCCTACTCTTCACCGCTCAGCAGATTAAAAAAAAAAAAAAGGTGTTAGGCAGGGATGTGTGTTATCACAATATCTTTTGAACCTGTATTGTGAAAATATAATGAGATTCGATGAGGACAAGCCAGGAATATCAGTTGGCGGACATAATATAAACAAGCTGAGATATGCTGATGATACAGTCTTTATAGCAAACATTGAGAACAAAATGGAAATGACTGATACAATAGTGACAGAAAATGAAAATAAAGGCCTTACCTAAACAGCAGAAGGATCATCTCGAAGAAAATGACTTCTCCGGTATACTTTATCAAATTAAATGGACCAGTTTTAAAACAAGTCAATAAACTCAAATACCTAGGCACCTTTATACAACATTGGATGGAAGAAGCAAGTCGGAGATGAAGAGTATAATAGTTATGGCAAAAGCAGCGTTCTTTAAAATGAAACGTATTTTATGCAACAATTTTTCGTCAATGTAATTGAGAGAGTGTTTTTAGTGTTATACAGAACCAATCCTGACACATGGAAGTGAGTCATTGACAATTAGTAAACAAGCAGGAAAACTCAGCAGGCCATAGAGATGTGGTTTTACAGAAGAATGTTCAAAATACCATAGACAGCTAAAAAGAGTGTCGAGGATGTCTCGAAAGAGGACAGTACGCAAAGGAAGCTTATTACTAACAATAGAAGGAAGCATGTCTCTGTGTGCATGTTACGAGAAGAAGACAGTTGACATAAATTGTGACAACAGGAAAGCTTGAAGGTAAACGGGATAACGGACGACAAAGGAAGACAACACCGGACAGTGTCACGTCATGGCATAGAAAGTAGCCGACAACAGAGTTGACAGGCAGGACTGGAGACAGGCACTGTATAACAAGGCATGGTACGTGATGAAGAATAAAACTCTTCATCTGTTTCAGAATGAAGTTCTCACGGCCGATCTGCTCATAGTTTCTTCAATATCAACGTCATTGTTTCACTTTTGATCTTCTTATAGAAAATCTGGCAACTGCACGAAAGGTCCTTGGTTCGATTCCCCGGTAAACCACTCACTTTTGTTGTTTTTCTGTTGTCTAGTTTTCTACTTCTTTATTTCTCACGAGTGTCTGAAAACATACCTTTATGTGTGTGTAATGTTTATTTACCAATGCAGCTAGCCAGTTTGCATGCATCCTACAGCAAAGAATTTATTGAAAAACGTACAGAGGAAGCCGAGATTGTGACAAAAAAAGGAGACTTAAAAACATTATATAATATCACTAGAACTTTATCTAAGAAACAGCTAAACCACAATACAACAATATAGAGCTGAGAAGGACAAAACGTCAGCAATGAAGAGAAACAAAGGGCCAGATGGGCTGAATATTTAAAGGAAATCCTAAACTGAAACCAACCAATACTGCAACCCATCATAGAACCAGCAGAAGAGCCACTACAGTGCAAGATGAACCCACCCACTAAACAAGAGATCTCTCGGGAAATAAAACAGCTAAAAATGTGTGACGATACGGTTGTGTGATCTGAAGTCCACTCCGGCAGGATGGCATTACTTTCCCGTGCGAGTGATATTTTCTTATTTTTCTCTCCCCTGTCATTATTATGTGGTATATTTTATGCACCATTATTTACTCTCTATGCTGAATCTAGTGGGGGAAAGTCTCTAACACTCCACTCCCCTACGGAAGTATCGGCTAGGAGACTGTCTTTATCTTGTTTACCATCTCAAAGGTATTCACGTTTCGCCAGGTAATTAGACCGGCCAGCCAATCATACGCTATCACATAAGCCGGCTGACCGCTTTGAACGTGACCGTCCAACATTTGACCCCAGATGGCTAGCGACTATCCCTATGTTTGCACAAGACGGAAGATAATGAGGTAATCGCTTCCGATGTACGTTCTGTATCGAGATTACAGATAAATCTGTCTGGAAACTCAAGATATGCAGACGATAGCATCGGGGCAGTATCAGTGCACAACAATTTTTGTGAAGATAGCACAAGATTCCGGCAGAAGTCTGACGCAACGATATGAAGAGGTCACGCGTGGATATTAAATTTAATATTTTGAAACACGTCAGGGTATTTTTCGAATTTGAAGCACCCCTACCCACGTAGTGCTGAACGAGATTCGATTGGATTGGTTGATTTGAGAGGCCAGAATATACAATGTATCTCATTGGAAAATTAGGCGGAAAGAAAGCTGGAATTTGAATTGAGGATTGTGAGATATAATCTAGAGAACTCAGAGTCACAAAACACACTGCAGCGCAAACGTCAGACTAGCGACTCCTAAAAGCCAGAAAGAAAAAAAGAGACATTAGAAATTCCACAACTATAAGTAACATATCGAGTATTGGGCAACTTAGGAATTTACAAGTAAACCCGCATTTTTAATACAAGACTGGAAACTTAGGAATTTGATCACCAGTCATAGATGAATTAAACGAACGTTTTCCCAGACCAGTGATTTCGCAGAACACCCTCCGTCACAGGAATTAACTCTAATTTCCCAGACCAAGTCATAGAGGAAATAAACAAAAGTTTTCCCAGGCCAGTGATTTCGCAGAACACCCGCCATCAGAGGAATTAACTGTAAATTTACACAACAAAGAAATTTCGAAGCTTATAATACAGAGCTGTGTCCAAACTAAATCTGTGCAAGGAGATTGTGTATTCCCAAAATTTTGGGGTAAGTGTAAACAATTTATTTACTAATGTAAATTGCGAGTCATGGGCAATGACTACCACCCACAAAAGCCAGATCCAAACCTCAGAAATGAGGTATCTGATGAAGTTGGTTGAAGTAACAAGAAGAGACATGGTCCGCAACCAGACGATACGTCAAGGCCTAAAATCCCACCCCCTGCAGACCCAAGTAGAACAGTCCCAACTAAGATGGTTTGGCCTTGTCTGCAGAATGGGAGAAGATCGGCTACCACGACAAGAATGGGAAACAAAGAGCCAGGGATCCAGACCTCCAGGACGACCCACAGTCCGCTAGGAGGACAACATTGGACAATCTCTGAAGGACCGAGGACTAGAATGGAACAAGGCCATGAGGAAGACAGCCGATAGGCTAGTCTGGTGCTCTCTCTTCCAAACCTCTACACCTCACGGTAGAAGGGGAACGACTAAGTAAGTAAGTATATATATATATATATATATATATATATATATATATATATATATATATATATATATATATATATATATATATATATATATATATATATATATATATATATATTCTGGCAATAACCCGTCAAAATTGACAGGTTTTTCATTGCAGCCATCTTATCATTTTGATCCATAATAATAAGTCTGCAATACTTTAAATTACAATTTTGCCTACTTCTCAACTTCCTTTTATTCTTAGAGTTAACGCCTGGGCCCGCTGATCAGTCTCGATCGTGAAATGGGCGCCAATTAAATATCGTTGAAGTTTGGTTACGCTCCAGATGATTGCAAGCAATTCATTCTCAAGAATGGGATACTTGATTTCCGTAGGTGTAAGTTGTCGACTAATATGAGGATTAGGCAATCTCAAAATAGGTGCCTTAGAAAAAATACACTTTAATGTAGTTTAAGGTATCCGAACAACAATAAAAGAACTTACATTTTAAGATTATTTTTAAGAAAATGATGAGTTAAATCCGTTTCCTGAATGAATCTGGACAGAAGAGTTTCTTGATTGTCTGTTGATTTAATCTGCATTTCCTCACCTTCCTGTCTCCAGTTCATGTGTTGTTTATCAATCGTGTTGTTGGCCTCTTTCCATAATCAAACTGTTCATGCACACCTTCATTTGCGCACTTTTCTATTTTCGAGAGAGTACATTAACTTCCAACCACAGCTAAGGGGATGCAACTGTGGTTGAAAGTTAGACAATAATTGTATTGTTTCCCTTATATGCGACCGACCAACCGACGTACTTACAGCGAGTATTATGGTATTGAATATGAATGAAAAAAAATATATATAAAACAAGAAGTATACACTGAAAGCGACATTAGTACTCTGTTATATATTTTCAGTAAAGAAGTGTACATTAAAAGCAATACTAGTGACCGGAGTCACATACAAAATAAAAACAGAGCGTACACAGAAAGTGAAATAATTTATGAATTAAAGAGATCTAAATCAGTAGACCTTATGGCTGTAAAGAAAGTTGAGAACGCTTAATTACAGAGGTAATTTAACTCGTGTAAGAGCCGGCACTTTGCCTGTCGTCTTTGTTCACCGGCTGCGCGTGATATGAAGAAATGAGAGAGAATACGCCCACAAGTCTTAAAGTGAAGCCAATCATATCTTAGGAATCATACACGAAACTCGAAACGGCTGAAGAGTGCTGATTTAAGCGGCTGTCAATTTGATTGATTCAATCATTAATTTAACTTTGTATTTATTATTCCTCTCTGCCTCTGTGATACAGTCATTTATTGCAGATTTAATGATAAACGGGGGGAACAGATGCACGTGTTTGAGATATTGAAATTGAAGAAGGACCAAAAAAAAAAAAAAAAAACGGAACAAAAGAGTTGAAAGATCGACATTAAATCACAAAAACAGACTGGCAGACAAACTTGATAGACTATGAGTTTCAAACGGAGAAATGGATGCAGTTTGATTCTTAGATTCTATAAAGCCAATCGTAATAAGAGAAAAACGTAAACCAAAAAAAAAATAATTCCTGCCTTACTAGAGCGTCCGATTCGTTAACGGTAAGAGTGCTTTCCCCTGGCAGCAAAGTTAACGGGTTCTAGGATTGAAACTTGGTAGCACCACGCTTTAGTTAACCCAGCTGCAAATGGGTACATGACTCTGCTATTGTTTTAGGGAAGACAAAGGCAGTGAAAACGGGAACTGGTCACCCTACCCCATAAAGCTGGACTTAATATTGTGAAGTCTCTAACACATCACTCCCCCTATGGTAGCCTCTGCTGTGACACAACCTTTACCCTTGTTTTAATGTCTTATTCTTACTCTAAAGTAAGTCAGATGAGAACTGGACAAACTATCAGCAAGTCATCGCCAGCCTTGGTAGGGGTCGGGAAAAAATGATACCACGTTGTACACTGATGGATCTTTACTGGTGGATCTTTACTCAATGGTGAGAAATCAGGATGGGGCTTCTCGGCTAGAGTAAAGGACAGGGTCATCGCTGAAAAAAGGGGAACTTAATGACAACTACCTCCAGCTTGAGAATGGATACAGAGGCAGTTACTGCAGCCCTGAGATGGCAGTCTTAAACTCCGCCAACCAGGTCAGTTATTATGACAGACTCTCAGTGCATGCTTCAGCCAGCCCAAAGTGGATGGCTCCGCATGAATGGAAAAATATCCATGGAAGCCTTAAATCTTCAAGAACTGGTGGGAATCTACTGCCCTGGTCGTGCAGGGGTACGCAGCAATGAGAGAGCTGTCAGCCTAGCTTCGAGGGCACTCATAATGGTGACACCGGATGTGGATAAGGGAGAAATACTAAAGACAATTACTGATCGCCTGCTAGAGAAAGACACTGCAATCGATGATTCACCAAGGCTAAGATTGCTGGAATTAGGCAACAAACGTAAGATTAGCAGAGATGGACATATGAGAGGATGGACATATGAGAGGATGGACATATGAGAGGATGGACATATGAGAGGATGGACATATGAGAGGATGGACATATGAGAGGATGCATCCGTCGTGTATACCCAAGGCGCTACAGGAACAGTTACCAGTCATACTCTTCAACATTTACTGAAGGAGACTGAGCACTGTGGGTTTACCGGAGTGCAGTGAGGTCGATTCTGATTAACAATAACAATATGTCTTACTAAAACAAGGGACAAAAATGGCCAACGTTACAGCCGCAAGGTCTTCGTTGGGGACTTTTAAACAAAAACAGCACACACACACACACTCACACACAAACGAGAGCGCTAAACTTAATGAATCAAATATAAACATAAAAATGCTACCAGCCGTAAATGGGAATCTTTGTCGTTACTCTGGTAAAATCCAATAAGAAGCAGACAAAGAATGAACTGCTTTGTGCACTCGTGGTATTGCGGAAAACACTACTCCATGTTGGAAAGTTCATAAATTATGAATGAGCAGAAGCGATCACAGGACTACACGACAATATCTGTGATGTTTATTTCATCCGGTCAGGGAAAAAACAACATCAGATGTCTTGGTGTGGATTTTCATTGGCGCAGTTTCTATACGATACAGAATAGTGGGATAGATAAACAGATAAATGGATACACAGGCAAACTAAAGCACCAGGCGTACGGACGTAAGGATAGATTAAAAGACATAAAGAAAGATCAGACAGGTTCACCCAGTGAGACATGCAGGCAGACAGACGGACGGACAGACAGACGGAGGACGGACGAACGGACAGACAGACAGACGGACGGACAGGCAGACGGACTGACAGACAGACGGACGGACGGGTGGACAGACGGACGGACGGGTGGACAGACGGACGGACGGATAGACAGACGGACGGATAGACGGACGGACAGACAGGCAGACGAAGGACGGACAGACCGACGGATAGACAAACGGACTGACAGAACGATATAACAGACAGAGAGCCAGCCAGTCAGCCAGCCAGACAGACAGACAGACAGATAGATAGAAGATAGATAGATAGATAGATAGATAGATAGATAGATAGATAGATAGATAGATAGATAGATAGATAGATAGATAGATAGATAGATAGATAGATAGATAGATAAAATCGTAAACAAATAGATGTGCTGGAAGGTAGGCAGAAAACAAAAAGTATTAAGCAATATTTTATATTACGCACATATGTCGCGCGCAGTATCTATCATTTCCTACGACTGTCACCAACCCTCACACCGTTTTCTGGCAAGGCAATAAAAATAGCTAAATCAGTAAAAACATAAAATGGAATACCCGAATTATTTAGCTAGTAACAAAACAAACCTGACCTCTTGACCTAGTTACTGAGACAGGGAAATAGTGGGTCAACACTGGAGAACAAATACTATACTCGCAGACCAACCCGATTGGCTGTCCACAGAATCAACACGAAATGTCTTAAGTTTCGCCCATTTTGCCACCCACTTCAGCGGATGCTAAGAACCAGTTTAGTTTGCTCTACTCCTTAAAAGATCTCCTTGCAGTAGTGGCACAATAATCAACAGCGTTACAAAAGAGACCTACTTTTTTATTTCTATTGACAGTACAGAAAAGAGAATAACAGTGCCCACTTAAATAGGCGTATTGATCCTAAAGTGTCATCCCAGTTTTATTGGGTAATCAATGGGCACATTAAAATCGCGCTTTAGCTCCCGCTGAGGTATGCCCTAGTTGTTCCCATTGAGCTAGTTGGTCTTCGGATGCCATTGTTTACTCGTGGGTTCATTTTTGCTCAGAATATATATAACACTTTATGATTCTCAGTTTTAATTTATGAGATAACTGTTTGGATGTCAGTATATGTTTCATGTTGTTGAATGTAGCTTTGGCCATTCCTATTCTCTTCTTGATTTCTGTTTCACATCTGCCATCTTCTGTTATTATATGACCAAGATATACGTAGCTCTTGACTTGTTCCAGGATTTTCCCATTTACGCTTATCTTTAATGTGGGTTTATCGTCTGTTTTGCTAATTATCATAGTTTTAGTTTTCTCAATATTAATGTCGAGTCCATATTCATGACTTATACTGTTCACTTGCTTCACTAGTTCTTGTAACTCCTGTTCGCTTTCAGCTAACAACACGGTATCATCTGCATATCTAAGGTTGTTTATTGATCTTCCACTGATGTTCAGTCCTGGTATTTCCTGTATCTGTTTGAAAATTTTTTCGGTGTATAAATTAAATAGGCAGGGGGACAGCACACAACCTTGTCTGACACCTCTTTTTATGTCTATGTATGGTGAATAATTCCTTCCCGATCTTACTGTGGCAGTTTGCTCCCAATAAAGGTTACTGAGTATTCTTATATCTTTTCCATCAATACCTATGTCTTTGAGGCATTCAATTATTTTCTCATGATGGATTCTGTCAAAAGCCTTCTTATAGTCAATGAAGCACATATACATACTTTTTTTGGACCTCTGTATATTTTTCTGCTAATCTTCTTAGGCAAAATATTGCCTCTCTTGTTCCACTGTTCCGTCTAAAACCAAACTGTTCTTCTTGGATTTCGCTGTCTACTTTACTTTTTATTCTTTCCTGTATGATTTTGAGCAGTATCTTAATTGCATGACTCATCAGGCTGATTGTTCTGAAGTCTGAACATTCTGTTGCATTTGGTTTTTTGGGCAATGTTATAAAAACTGATGTCTTCATGTCGTGTGGTAAATATCCTGTATTGTATATATCATTGCATATTTCTGTGATTGTATCTATACCAACGCTCTCCAGAGCTTCTATCATTTCAATGTTTATGTTATCCATGCCTGCTGATCTTCCTTTTTGTATCATATGAATGGCATTCTCTACTTCTGATCTGAGAATGTGTGGGCCTTCATTAGAATCTGGTGATGGTTTTTTACCTCTGTTGTCCTCGAATAGTTCTTTTACGTATTCTGCCCATCTGTTTGATATGTCTTTCTCATCAAGTAATATTACACCATTTTTGTTCTTGATACAGCTTCCTCCTTGTGCAAACCGCGACCGATTTGATAATTTCTTTATTTCTTCATGCATATCTCTTGTCATGTGCTTCGCTTCCAAGTCTGGATCTGATAAAGACAAGTTCTTTATTGGAGCGTTTAAAGCAGTAACTTGTCTTAGGTTTAACCACGGTTTTAACCATGGAGTCCTGGTCACGCAGGGGTACGAACGAACGAACGAACTTTATTTTCGAAGTGTTAAGAATTGGGCGCGCAGGCCCGTCTAACATTCTGCCCTTCCACTCTCATTTATCTTGCATATTATATCCTTTCATTCCCACATGTTACTTAAAGCATTAATATGAAGGCATGCAACATTATAAAGGTAATATAACAGTATGCAGTCATAATCAAAATTAAGTATTGTTAATTAAACAAATATTATAAAAAAAATAAAATAAAATTACATTTAAAAAAAAAAAAAAAAAACTTACAGTAAATTATGATTTCAAGCATACTCAGATTAGGTGGCATGGTATCAGAACTCATGAAGTATTTGACAGTCTGCTATTGAAGGAGGTGAGACTTGGTGTTATTTCTTTGCCCTCCTTAACCCAAGAGCAGAATCAGTAGGAGAGATAGATGGACATAACTTTATTTGAAAGGGTAAAGAATTGGGGACCCAGGTCTGTCCGACCATCCAGCCCTTTATCTTTCATTCTGTAATCCCGACACTCACTCATGTGGTTATCAAGAATTAATCTGCATTTTTGAATGTGTCATTAAACATCAATACACAAATTACATAATACTGTGCCACTTTCGCTATAGTAACCCTATGTGATAATATAATTAAATTATAAAAAGTAACTCAAAATTTAACAGTTAAAAATTTAAGAAGTCAAATGAATACAATTTCATAATTTATTATGTACATATATCTAGCCTTGTAATGAGAAATGGGTGCTTGAAGATGGTAAAATGTATGATTATTTATATTTACAAAGTAAAATAAATAATAGTAAAAATTCTTGGATGTATCTTCCAATGAAATGATAATGTCTGTCACAGTAGTTTTTTTTATCTCTTGCTATCTAGTGTCTAGCATTTCTCATCATTGACTATCGCTTTTGAACGCTCACAGTGTTTGTAGGATTGAGTACACGTAAACTCAACTTGCATTACGTCACGTCTGTTCGAGCTTTCTGAGGCACACTGGTAATCAAGAAGACTTTCCTTCAGCCCGCCCTATAACTACGGGAGACTAAGGTGTTGGAAGATTGTTTGACCACTAGGCTCCAGTTAGCAGGATCAAAGGTCCTCAAGTCTTTAGTTGGTACCTGATCACGAACTCGATCAGACACTCGATCAGGAACGATCATAAAACCTGAAACAAAAGGTAATAGGTGGCTATGGTGTTCCAACAAGCTCACCCACTACTGATGTTCATGAGGCAACCACGTCTTCATTGTTTGTATATAAATGAGTGATTCATGGTAGTATGTTATAGAGATAGCATGATAAGATAGTGTGTACTGTGCAGAAGATAACAAAATACACGAATAAATCACATGTTATGATACATTGGTATGATATAACCTTTGCCTTCCACTTATGGATGCCAAGTAACTTATGTACTTGCTGGTACGTCGTAAGCTTCCAGGCAAGAACTTCTTCTTCTTCTTTGATCCTTAGCCGCCGACCGTCAAAGCAGTCAGTGGACATCACGCCTAGTGGCGTCTTGTAGGGCAACAACAAATTGATTCCACTTTGCTCGGTCGGCGGCCATCCTTCGTACAGTGCCCCAACTCTGGTTCATTCTTTGCATCTCAGCCTCCACAGTCCTCCGTCAGGTTGTTTTTGGTCGGCCTCTCTTTCGTTTTCCTTCAGCGGTCCAAAGCATAGCTGTTCTGGTGATGGCATCGGGGTCTCTTCTGAGGACACGGCCAACCCAGCTCAGGCAAGAACTAGCCATGATATATTTGGTTAACCAATTAATTGTTATGCTTCCTGACAATGCCGGTGGAGGTTATCTCTGGTTAGCGTCACTGGCTTCCTGTATACACTTTTTATTATGTCTGATACAATCAAATCGTAAACAAAATCTGAAATAAAATGATATTAGTCACACATATATCTTTAATAAACCTACATACCCTCTCGGATTAATAAGCGCACGGTGAGGCTGTATTTGCTGAAGTCTATCTGCCCTGCATGCAGCGTGAAAAAACTTTTCTTGCAGATACTGTCTTCCAGTCTCTCACTCTGGCGTCTGGATTTTGTGTGTGTGATTTTAATTAAATGTAATGATTTTTTATGAGGTGGGGTGACCAGTTGCCTTTGTCTTACCAGACTCTAGAGTAGAGCCAGGTACCCATTTTACAGCTGGGTAAACAGGAGGTTTCGATCCCGAAACCCATAACTGTGCCGGGAGAGGATAACGCTTTAACCTATCAGACGGCCATTCGAGGTGGTGCTAAGAATTGTAGCACGTGTCTCGAAAACTCAAGTAAAAGATGTCAAACTATCACATTTAGGTGGACAATTAAGTTTGTGTCAAATAAAATGTAGAAGGGCATGCGAATCAATAGAACATCTTCATCAAGGAAGCGTAATAAAGTCGAGAAAAAACTTAATTATGGCATCACCTATTTTAAATAAAATTGGTCTCTCGTCGAAGACAGTCTGCGAAAGAAGAAATATAGAAATACAATTTCGCATAAAGACAGAATCATGTCCTGATACAACTAAAGGAAATTTGCCTGTGGTTGAAAAGTGCGTGCTTCGAGGATATGAGACAGTTTGTAAGATTTTTTTTTGTTTTTTAAAGTCTGAAGAATCAATCCTTAGGTAATCTCATACTGCTTGCTGGTAAATATTTACTCGTTTATATTTATTTCTGGCAACACTGTGGCATTGATCTACTTCTAGTAGTACTCAAAAGCCACATCACTGAAGAAGGTTTTAAAGAAATGTTTGAAGAGTTTAGTTAGTGAGCCAGTATACCTAATAGGTAGTTTTTATTTACAGTCCAAGACTCTAGAGCCACTCAGCGTGATCACACTTTGCAGAAGAACCCTGCGCGCTAGGAAACTAGGATTATAACATAGCCAGGGTGCTGGAATTAGGACTTCAAAAGCGACAAAGTGTGACCGATCAAATATTTGACAGCAGCGGGCGGTTGCAACTATCATTACAGATACGGAATATGACACAGAGGACAAAAAATCGGTGTCACATTGGCCAAACGGATTCGATGCGGTCCGGAGCCTCCAAAGGTACACAAACTTTCCCTAATTCCCTGACATGCCTGGATGGTCTCAGACCAAAACAAATGTGCCCTTAACCTTGTCCGTTCAGTGTGGCGGATCAAGAAATGGTGAAAGTCTAGAAGAATCTGGTGTGATCCGATACGCATGGTCGGGACTTGAACTGCCGAGCATACCTTCTTCCAACCATGTCTTGTACTTTGCTTGCTAAGAACACGAAGACGTCACTAATTCTCCTGTGGTCCATTCTTTTTAAACATCATTGGAGTTTTTAAGTCAAACTTATCACGTGACCTATGGTCAAAGCACCAAGGAAAAATTGACAGTTAATTTTGCTATTTAATTGGGTGTACAATTTAGCTTTCCCGAGCAATGCACGCTTTTCCCTAGTTGCCGAAAAAACTGAAGGGATTTTTTCATTGTTCATTACTTAGACAATTATTAATATGGGAATAATGACTTATTGGAAAGAAGCTAAATACATACCTGTCAACCTCCAGAGACAAAAACCTGTACGCAGGACCAAAAACATCCTCACAAACACCCAAAAATCCGTACGCAAACAATTTATTAATAAATTATACACAATACAGATTTAAAACGAGAAATGACATATACAAATCTATTAGCATTTAAATTAGTGTGATATAAAACATGCTAATAGTCTCATGCTGTTCTTTACATGTAAAAAAACATAGTGATCGTGAGGTACTATTCTTTCGATGTACAGTGTTTTGTATTATAATAAAAAATCCAGACCTAAAGAAAAAAAAATTATAATCAACACATGTACTTTTAGCACTTTGCAGAATTGCATTTGTGGACAGGTAACTTTAAAAATACGTCATATCACGCTGAAAACCGAAAGTGTTTGAGGCCGAATTCAAAGTTTTTGCAGAATTGTTGGGTATAAAAGGATTTGATTTGTTGCTGGCAGAGACCTCAATTTAAAAACAGACGTCGAGATTCCCGGAATTAAAAATAAAAAAATTGGTTTAAAAGAAAACCTGGGCTAGAAAATATTTTCTGATTTAAAATTTAAAAAAACTTGGAAAATATTTTAGAATGTTTGTATGTATATATATATATATATATATATAATATATATATATATATATATATATATATATATATATATATATATATATATATATATATATATATATATATATATATAGAGTAGAACCTCTATAAGTTGACCACCCAAGGGACTGTATCAAACCGGTCAACATACGGAGGTGGTCAACATACGGAACGAGGCCTATTGTTCTGATACTTTACTTCCTTGAACAGCTTATATTGGAGAATACAGTATCATACGAAATCATACATAATCACAACATCAAATCAAATCATCAACATCTGTTTTATCATGGTTTAATCATTCTTTCTGAAAAAAAGAGTCAATCTTGGTCTGTGTCTTATTCGTATTACAAACATAAGTGGAGAAAGCACTCTCAACGCTGGCTACACCACTCAACATACCTGGGCATTTTTCAACAGCAAATGACTTCAACTGCATTATCAGATGCCAGACAGCCTCTTCTTTTGGAGTCTCTGCAATTTCTGTGTCATCGTCACTTGCTTCTTCAACTTCACCAGCTGCTTCATGCACTGTTATGCTTGTCTGTACTTCGGTCAATATCGCTTGGAAAATTCCTTCTGGGTCAGGTTCATTACAGGTTGCCACCTCATCATCCATTGCAACAAAACCTTCAAAATCTACTCCTTCGAATTCTGCCATTGGCGATGGACTGTCCGATGGGGCTAAAACGTCATGCTTTTGGGTTGTGACAAATCCACATTTCTTGAAACACTTCTGTATCATTTCCGGCTGAACTTTATTCCAAGCAGAACTGATCCAGAGGACAGCATCCAGAGCGTTAACTGATGCAGCGGATGAAGTTGCTTCCACCGGCGGACCACAGATCTGTGTTTTAGTAATGACCCACTGCAGGAGCTGGGCCCGGTAGTGCATTTTAAATGTTTTGATGATGCCTTGGTCAAGAGGTTGGGGTTTTGAGGTCGTGTTTGGAGTCAGAAATTTCAGTGTCACGTTTGTGAGATGTTCCACTTGTAGGTGGCCAGGACAGTTGTCTACTGTTAGTAGAATAGACCGTTTCTTCTTCTTCATTTCTCGGTCGATGCCCCTTACCCACTCCTCAAATAGGGCGCCAGTCATCCATGCGGATTTGTTTGATCTCCAAGTGACGGGGAGGTCTTCGGGCTTCTGGTTCTTGAATGCGCGTGGGTTTGCCGATTTACCAATCACCAAGGGCTTTAGTTTCTCTCCGGTTGAGCTAGCGCAAAGCATAACTGTGAAACGTTCTTTGGAAAGTTTCCGCTCATACATTTGTCACCCTTCATGGCGAGGCTCCTGCCAGGCATCGCCTTGAAAAAGAGTCCGCACTCGTCAGCATTAAAGATGTCGTCGTCTGTGAAGCCTCTGGCTAAGTAAGGAAACTTTTTGATGAACTCTTCCACAGCTTCTACTGGAACTTCATTGGATTCACCACACAACACTTTCTGGGAGATCGCGTGTCGCAGTTTAGATTTCTCGAGCCAACCACTTGATGCTTGGAAATCTTCTGCCACCCCGAATTCCCTTGCGAATTTTTTAGCAACTTCTTGAATCATCGGCCCGGAGATTCGGGCGTTAACTGCCCTAATTTGTTTGAACCAGTTTAATGTGCTTCATTGACTTCATCAAGGGGAGTTTTCCTCCTTTTCCGCTGTAGATCTCCTCTTTCCTTACCACATCTCTCCATGTACTCATGTTTACGTTTTTGGATGTTGCTAACTGTGGTTTTGCTAACCCCAAAATGTTCTGCCGTCTTTCTTTGGCTGATGCTTTCCAGAAAATGTAGAAGATCAACCTTTTCCTTCATTGTCAGCTCCTTGAGTTTTTTCCTTTGGGCCATCAAAAAGGTAAGGTTAATTTTGTCAACAATAAAGTGTATAAAACACAGTCTGAGAGAGAACTTACAGTTTAGTAGTTGAATTACTATCAACCGGCAGGGCAGTCATAGCAAGAATGAAGATTTTGCTTAGAAGTTTGTCTTTTTATACTGCATGTTTGCGAAAAAATCAAAGAGGTTAGGTTAATTTTTTTTGTCGGCAAGCATCATCCGAAAAGCGGCCAGAAAGTCTGTGCCGACAAAATTCAAAGACACTGATTGTTTTAAAAACTGCTCAAGTAATAGAGGGTAAATTACTATTGTGTGTCATAGTGCAAGTGGTCAAGATACAACTTACAGAGGTGGTCAACTTATAAAGGTCGTCTTCCATTGAGTAAATGTGGTGCGTGTCCGGTCTTTGAAAATGTGGTCAACTTCGAGAGGTGGTCAATGTAGGGAGGTGGTCAACTATGGAGGTTCTATTGTATATATATATATATATATATATATATATATATATATATATATATATATATATATATATATATATATATATATATATATATATATATATATATATATATATATATATATATATATATATATATATATATATATATATATAATAAAAATTTATTTTTCGATTTTTTTTGGGGGGGGGGAGAGGGGGGGAGAGGGGGGAGGTGGAAAAACATCCGTACAAGGCTAAAAGTATCAAAAATACATACATTGTACGAAAAATTCGTACAGGTTGACAGGTATGTAAATAGCACAACTAACAGACGACAGTCTCTTGTAAGAAAATTGTTTCGGACGAATTCTCTGACATAGCTCGACGTAAATCTGGAAACGAGGTTTCTCGCTCTATGCGTAACGCACTTCAAAGATAAGCCTGCGTCTTAAGTCAGGTAGTTTATGTTTATGGTGTCTGCTACGCAATCGATCCGTCTTCCTCAATTCCGCCAGTAACACCGTTGAAAGGCCGCTTTTCATCACGCAAGAATATTTTTGGCAGGGGTTTCAAGTGCCGGATCTTAAAGGTCTCTTGATATTCTCAAGATTCTTGTCACGATTTATGGCAGCTAATAACACTGCTAAAGAACAAGGCAAGGAATCATAGTACAGAAGCAACAAATAACAGTTCTGGCAGATAGTATAGCACTGTGTTTTCTCAGAGTGCTGTCTAATTGGCTTCTGAATTATTTGTCGCTATATCTCATGTAATGTGTGGCCAAATTATGTCGTTGAGGTAATACCAGTTTTGTTTATTATCATTACTAGTGCGCTTCGTCGCCACGTGGAGCATGCGCCGTCAACAAATATACGCAAAGTTTTTCTGTATGTGCCATTCATTCAAGACCTGTCCATGTCTTTTTTATTTCTTTCGTGTATGCCTGTAGTTCTTTTTTCCGTGTGATTTTCTGTCTCTTTCTATCTCTCTTTCATTACGGATTCCAGAATGAAGAATTCCATTCAACACTATCATTTGGTTTCCTCAGTGCGTATTATTTTATTTTTTTCAACGCCAGCGCGTTTTCCTTACGCGTTGTTCCACTGGAATATATCTGGTAATTTCCATCAGTTCAAGATTGGTGATCTTATTAATTCCATTGTCAGTATTGGTTGTCGCTTTTGCTCCTCTCCATGTTTCACAGCCATACAATAGTACTGCTTTAACATGTGAATTTACGATTACTATTTCCACGTTTAGCAGAAGAGACAGAATGAGAAATAACATCTGTGTCATGACATAAAAACAGGCAGACAACTTTACAAAAGTGTCCATATCTGTAATATCATCATCATCATCTTCAATATTTGCTCTTTATGGTTTCATTTGGTTTTAAGGTCTACCTTCATTGCACACTGACAACTCCAGCAGTGCTCCGATCTTCTCCCTTAGATCCCACAAGGAGGATCTTAGCACAGTGAACGAACTCCGTAGCACCAGCGAGAACCCCAGTGTGTGTATACATGAATCACACGTTCTATAAATATCTTTTGCTCTTTATAGAGCACGAATCCACCATTGCAGCAGCTCAACCATTTGCAGGAAGATTGCACCAAAACATTCACGTGCTCTTGTAACAACTTATTTTACATGAGGATGTTCCTAGTCCCATGCGCCACCTCACATCAATCGCCTCTTACGACATGCACGAGACAGCATTAGGCGTATTCTTTCTTTGTCTAGTCGGGAAGAGTTACACGGTGCACGTATTAAACACACTGCAGTCGGGGAGAGTTACACGGTGCACGTATTAAACATACTGCAGTCGGGGAGAGTTACACGGTGCACGTATTAAACATACTGCCCTATCAACTCTTTTCAGCTGCAGGAGACTTCAGGGTATGAGAAATCCAAGTTTAAAAAAAAAACATTTCAGGGTAAGAGAAATTCAAACTGGAAAAAGCACTTCAGGGTAGAGGCGTCCCTAAAATATTTGGCACCCGGGGCGGATCCTACCTACGGCACCCTCCTGCCATAAAGACAAACACTTGTAAGTATATTTTTAACAGTAAGTACTATCATAATAGTGTCCCCTGACCCCCCTTCCTGGATGTCACCCGTGGCGGAACGCCTCCCTCGCCTTCCCCTTAGTACGCCACTGCTTCAGGGTAAGATAAATTCAAACTGAAGAAAAAAAGCAAACACTTCAGGGTAAGAAAAATTCACACTGGAAAAAGCTCTTCAGGGTAAGAGAAATTCAAACTTGAAAAAACATTTCAGGGTAACAAAAATTCAAGCTGGAAAAAACACTGCAAGGTAAGAGAAATCCAAGCTGGAAAAGGAACTGACGATATTACCAGTAATTTGAAGAAACATGGACAGATGCAGGTCTGAACCACACCCCGTGCTCAAGTAGGAAATTGTATCTTCCTATTTCCGCAGTTTTAAGGCATAGGTGGAATTAGTCGGTCACATTTCTTTCATCATCGTCGTCATCATCATCATCTTCTTCGTCATACTTTTCTCTCCCATGGAGCATGGAGCCGCCACTGCAGCTGGCCCCCATGCAGGATTCCTGCACAAAGTATTTACATGCTCTAGCAGCAATGGTTCATGTAACAGTTTATGTTATATGATGAGGTTGCCAGTACTACACACAACCTTATATTAGTTACCTTATACGACATGCCCAAGGGATCAATAGTCCTACTATTACTTTGTCTTATAAGTGACCTCACCCCCGGGGAAAACTACACGGGGGCTCAGTCACATTTGATGTTGGTGATATGTTGTATTACGTATGACGTCACTCGTGTCTGTAGCACGTTATGGCATCGTTTATGTCTATATCACGTATGGTATCAGTCATATGTGCAACATATAGGGATTCAGTCATGTTCTGTGTCCAGATGACATAAGTGACAGCTGTCCACGTATGACATCAGTTATTTTCTGGGCCACTTAATATCCCAGTCATGTCTATACCACGTATGACATTAGTCATTTTCTGGGCCATGTAATACCCCAGTCATGTCTTTATCACATATGACGTCAGTCATTTTCTGGACCACGTTATACCCCAGTCTTGTCCATATAATGTATGGCAACAGTAATTTTCTGGGCCGCTGTCACGGGTTGCCTCCCCTTTTCTCTGCAGTAGTGGTCCAACAGTGGCCAAAACCTAGAGTAGCTAATGTGGGTCTTCAAAGGTGTCTACCTTCGCACAAGATTACTCTTGGCAGAGATGCAGATAGAAAGATGATGATGCTTCTACCTGGAGGGAGTATCCACAAGATATTTAAGAAATCGAGAACAATGCTGAATGAGTCTGAGCACGTATTCTTTATCTTTCCCGCCGCCTTTTGTGGAGAGATATAATATTAGCTCGTTCAAGCCCCCAACTGAATTAACAGTAAAATTCCTCTGCTTATTATTATTATTGCTCGTATTGGCTCTTTAGATGTAGATACAACTATATATATATATATATATATAAATATATATATATATATATATATATATATATATATATATATATATATATATATATATATATATATATATATATATATATATATATATATATATATAATGCGCCGCTTAACGTCCTCGATACATTCTGTGAAATAGGACATTATGCGATTTGGACGTTGTGCGAACACCATACTTTATACTTAGCAAAGTTATATGGGATACTGTAGTGTACCTGTATTGACTAAATAGCCAAGATACTGTACAAATACAGTACTGTATTTCAGCTAATGTACTTGTGATGAACTTACCGTGATACAACGTTAAAGTATCTCCAATTATAAAGATAACATGTAGGGATAAAAATAATGCGTAAGATACTAGGAGACATTGTTGCGTGATAAATTCTCGCAACATCGTTTTGTTTCAATGTCTGTTTTATAACGCAAGGGCAACAACTGCTTGGAATTTATAGTCACTTTTCTCGGTAAGCATTTGTCTTCTCGCGTTGGTATCGAATGCAGTTAAGTTTGAGCTGTGGTCATTTTTGCGCTGGACTGCGCATGACTTGTCTTGTTGTTTGGTCGATCGGTTTCCGCCCACGACTAGTGGAGTGAGCGATTTGGAATGGCGAAAGAGATGCCTCGTTGAAGAGGGGATCTCCGCTATTTTTTGTTCTGTCAGGGATGTGTAGTCCTCTTAATGGATATTTCGTTTATTCGAGATAATACCTCTAGTGTTTTCCCACATGTCGGGAGGCGTGATATTTCTGTGTATTTCATGAAAGCAAGGTAAATTGACTTTTTCATTGACTCTATCGATTTTGGGTCGTGAGCGATTTCGATTCATAGCCTGTCTCTGAAAGTCGTCGCCACGAGATGTTTTTTCCCAGCTCACATGTCGCTGGATTGTACTGCATCGGTTGATGCATGTACCAAGGACCATTACTTGCTACTTTGTTAAATGAATTAGGTTTGGAAAACCTTTATTATCTAGAGGATATTTTTGTGGACATTATTTATACTTCGGCAGACGTGTCTGTCTTGCTGAAGTCAAACTAAGGAGAGTGAACTGATCTCATACATCTGGTTATCTCCTGGCTGTTATAGAAAAGGATGGAGTTTTTCACCTGACTACATTTACAGCACTTTGAAATATAACATGCATCTGACTCATCATTGTAATGCTGTCTACCGTCTATTGCTGTATTGAATGTTGCTGTGATAATGACTGTTTGATGTGCCTACACATTTGCGTAACCATTTTGTCACTGTGGCGTCCACAATAAATAATGAAGAAAAACGTCAACGGCTGTTTCAAGAATCATTGACTTTATACGTCGTGAGTTTACTGACGTCCTATGTGGATTGCCCTGTTATTTTTGTATGAACATTGTTTTTGACTGAACACATCTGCACACTACACAAAACCAGACATGCGGATACCATCCATCATCATATGGCATCACGCATCATTTGGTGGCCATAAGCTGGTTTGATTCTGGTACTAGCAAACACGGGGTCCCTTACCCACTTCATTTTCAACAAGAATTCATCAGCATCCTTCAAGAAATTAACATTCTTCAATACAGTCAACATCTTCAAAATTTTCAAAGTACTCGGCGTTGCCCGGTAAAAGTCAAAATTTCAATTTTTTGACGGAAACAAGAATTTGACAGTACCCGGCGTTGTTACATGTTGCCGGATAACTCGGACTGCTGTTATCTTTTACGCAAGTCAAGCAAGTTGCTGCTGTCAAGGTTCCAGTGCTGTCGTTTTTGTGAAGGTCAAGTGCCGGTTGAAACGGGTTGTTTTCTGAAGAAGGCCAAGTACCGATTTCCATCAACTTACTTTTGGATTAGAAGGTCAAGTGCCGAAACAACTCAACACACAGTACTTCAGAAGCTCTTGTACCATCGTGTTAGCAGTGGAAGCAGTTCAGATGTGCCATCATCGTTGGAGCTTCGCTCTTTAGGACGTTGATTGACATCCGTTTTTCTGCTGTTCGACGATTGGAAGCCTATAAGTTAAGTGGCCTGTTTGTATGTAAACTGTGCCCTTATACTTCTGCTGAGTCTTCTGTGTATCATCTCATTCTATATGTTATATGTCTATATGTTATTTGTATATTTATATGTTTATATTTCAGCGGGTTCTCGGTTGGGTGGTGTCTCCGTTAGATTATGCCACGTCATAGAGGTCGTCTATTGTGAGCGTTTTCTGTAGGGTTTGCAAATTTCCGATACTGGAATTTGCTAAGCGACTTCTGTTGCTATTTATGTTAGCTGTGATGACATGTTTTAATATTGTTTTCGTTATTATTTCGCATTCTTTAGTTTTGTTTTGATTTGTTTGTATTTGTTAGCCTACTCTTGTCTATAATTTAGTTTCATACAACATTTTTGTTTATACACTGTGGTGTCATGTATTTTGTTTAATTCTATCGCAGATATCGTCACATTTTTTTGTGATATTTCATTAATTTCTGCTTTATTTTTAGTTGATTTCTGCGAAAGTTTTTGTATTGTTGCTGATCTTTGTTATTGTTTACATTGTTATTGTTTACATTGTTTGTATTGTTTACATTTTCAATGTTTACATTCTGCATGTGTTTACATAGTCATTGTTTACAGTTATAGTAATTAGTTAATGGGCTATGCTAATGCACTGTTACTACTACACTGATGATAAATGAATGATGAATAGTGTCGTGCACTATTGAATGAGAAGTGCACTTATGATCAAGAATTGATTGTTGATATTTCATATACAAGTTCTTTGATTGGAGACTTGTTTCCCACAGAGACTGGGATAATATAAGGTGATGTGAATATACAAGTGTTTAATTAAGACTTGTTACACTTAGGTTTGAAATAAATTAGTTAATTATTTCAGGTTTTGGACTCATATGTTAGACAACATGTCTACATTTGAGCACTTTATTGAGCAGGGTAAATTGCTTGGCAAGACTGGTGATAAGTTAGAAGAATTTGCAACTGCTCGATATGATAAAGCAATGGAAGCTGAACAAAAGAAACTGCAGATGCAGGTGGATGAAAAAAGATTCCAAATGGAAATGGAAAAACAAAAAAGGGAATCAGAAGCTGAGGAAAGAAAACTCCAGCTACAGCTAGAAGCTGAGAATGAAAGACTTCAAAAAGAGGCTCAGGCTGAGGAAAGAAGATTACAGAGAGAGTCTGATGAGAGGAAAGAGAAAGCAAAAATGGAACATGAAGAAAAGGTCTTAGCTTTAGAGTTGGAAAAATTGAAATTGACGAGCATGAGTAATGGTAATGATTCAAACAAGGGTTCATCTTCTGGTAAGGCTAATAATGATACTTTTAAGATTAAGTTACCAACATTTAGTCCTTCCAGTGATGACATAATGTTCTATCTGGACAGATTTGAACAAGCATGTACAGCTCATAACATAGACAAAGCAAAATATGTTTATCAGTTATCAGGGATACTGACAGGTAAAGCTCTAAGTATATTAAATATGGTGGATGAACCTGACAAGAACAATTATGAGGTTGTCAGGGCCGCTTTGTTAAAGAAATATCAGCTTAACGAAGACGGCTATCGTCTACAATTTAAAAACATGTTACCTGAAAATGGAGTTGAATTCTCCGAGTTTATTGCAAGAATACGCATTACTTTCTCACGATGGGTTGAACTATCTAAGACGGAAAAAACTTATGAAGGACTTATGGACTTAATACTTAGAGACAAAGTCATGTCGTCTGTCAATGAGTCTTTCCTTGCTTTCCTTCATGAACGTAAACCTAAAACAATAAAAGAAATGGAAGATTTCTGTTGCCAATACGTAACTGCGCACCCACACATAACCATGGGTAACTCTAAGGTGAAAGAAGGTTTACCAGTTGCTTCGGCAGCTCCGTATGGTCAAAACTTTGCTCGTAGATCCCAACAAAATTTTGATAGAAAGAGTAGCGGTAATTTCTGTCAAAATCATGGAAACCAATTTCATAGTGATTCTTCTTCGAAGAATTGGAGACAACCTGATAGTACTCGTTACTATCACCCTAATAATTATAAGCATTTCAAAAGAGGATATGGTAATAGAGGTTATTCCTGCCGAAGACCTCAAAACCAAACAAATAGATGTTCGCATCAATGTGAACATGATAGTAATCGTGGAAACTGGTATTCGAACCAGGATAACAATTACAATAGAGACAATAATAACTGCAGAGATAATAATAACTCTGATAACTTCAGAGGTAATAATAGTCGGGGTAGATCTCAACACAAAAAAAAGAGATATCAGCAGGCTAATGCTGTACAACAGGAAACTGAGGGAGCCTGTAATCATGTTGTTGATAGTAAAAACTTTGACGCTGTCACTAGTTCTGCTTTTGACTTTGAGAGAGCAAACAAATGCCCCCAATGCAGTACTTTATTCGAACCGGGTACCATAACTACTTTGAGTTGTGGTCACCCACTTCCCGCTCTTCCTGCTGCTGTTGCGCATGACGGGAGGGGTTCTTTAATCCTACATAAGGGTCTTGTTAATGATACTCCGGTCTCACTACTTTTCGATTCCGGATGCACCACTATTGGTGTTAGACAATCGCTTGTAGATCCATCTTGTGCTACAGGAAGGGTTATTAAATGTGACACATTTGGCGGCACTCTAGAAAAATATCCTACTGCTGTAATTCGCATTGCCACTCCTTTCTTTACTGGAGATGTGCATGCTTGTCTCTTACCTAATCCTATTGCGGACCTTATTATTGGTCGTATTCACGGAGTTAGGGAGTGTACCCCACAGCAGATTGCTGCTTGGGAAGATAATAACATGCAAGCTACAAATGCAGTAGTTACAAGAGCACAAGCTCTACAAACACCCGAAACTTCACTGAATAGTGATAATGAAGTTGATAGCCAAGATAGTCACTTAGTGATTCCTCGTGACTCTTTCATAAAATTGCAAGAAGAAGATCCTTCTTTAAAAAAATTCTTCGTTCTTGCGAAGAAAGGTGATCCGAATCAGGATACAAATAGAAAATCTTGGATTGCAATGAGAAACGGCGTACTTGTACGTATGGTACAAGATTCGACTACGTCGGCACATTCGCAAATTCTTGTTCCCAAGAGCATGAGAGTCCAAATATTACAACATGCTCATGACTCGCAATGTGCTGGACATATGGGTTTTGCCCGTACGAAGTCGAGAGTCCTTGCGGCTTTCTTTTGGCCTTTTGTCAATAAGGACATTCGTATTTACTGCCGATCATGCAAGGTATGTCAGGAGGTCAAATCTAGAGGACCACGACATGCTGCGCCTATCCAGGCTGCTGACATTCCTATTCGGCCGTTTCAGAAAATGGCCATAGATATTATTGGCCCATTTAAGGTCAGGTCGGCCAGAGGACATCAGTTTATCCTTACATGTGTCGATATGTGCACACGTTGGCCAGAGGCTATTCCTCTTAAGAGCATATCTACTACAGATATCGCAGATGCTCTTTGGTTGATATTTTCTCGCTTGGGGTTCCCCAGAGAAATATTGTCAGACCATGGCACTCAACTCATATCTGACACTATGTCACAGGTAATGTCTACCTTACATATTGAACGATCTCTCAGTAGTATCTACCATCCTATGTCTAATGGGTTAGTTGAGCGTCTGAATAGAACGCTCAAGACTTTGCTTGGTAAGATAACTGAAGATCATCCTCAAGATTGGGACAGGGTTTTACCCGCGGCTCTCTTTGCCTATAGAGAAGTCCCTAATGAACACACAGGATTTTCTCCCTTCGAACTTGTCTTTGGCGCGCGTCCACGCGGCCCTATGTCTTTATTACACGATCTCATCACTGCCGATGATATTAGCGATGAAACTCAATCCTCATATGAGTATGTCATTGCTCTTAGACAAAAGATCATTGAGGCATGTAAGCTAGCAACTGCTTCATCAGAAATTGCTAAAGAGAAGGCAAGACAGTTTGCTAACAAGAATAGATGTCTACGACAACTTTGTCCAGGTGACAAAGCATTCGTCCTACTCCCCAGTAGGGAAAATAGACTTCTTATTGCATGGAAAGGTCCGTATGCAATAGTCTCTCGGATTTCCGATGTTGACTATGTGGTCGATATTGATGGAAAGCATAAAACTTTCCACATAAACATGCTTTCGGAATTTCACGAACGTCCGGACTATTTGCTGCCTATTTTCCAGGCAACGGATGATGCTCCTGCACCTCACGGTCATTATTCATCCCTGTCTGTCATTCAGGATGAGGAAGCTACCTTCTCTGATGTCAACCTTCCCCTTCCAGTGGTTCCATTACATTCCACGGAATCTTGGAAAAACGTTTCTGTTTCTCCTAATCTTTCTGGTGACGAACATCGACGAGACTTGTCGATGTTACAAACATTTCAGGATGTTCTCACTGACATTCCTGGACACACAGATGTCATAGAACATGACATAATTCTTACCGACAATAATCCAATTAGGGTTAGGCCGTATCCTATTCCTATACACTTTCAGTCGCAAGTGGAAAAGGAATTGGATGAAATGATTCAATTAAATATAATTGAACCATCGACTTCACCATATTCTTCTTCCATGGTTATTGTCCGGAAGAAGGATAAGAACATACGAATTTGCGTTGATTATCGCAAATTGAATCAGGTCACAAAGTTCGACGCTGAACCGATGCCTTTGTTAGAAGATCTACTGATTAGACTTTCTAATTCTAGATTCTTCACTAAACTTGATTTGTCTAAAGGTTATTGGCAAGTGCCTTTAGCAGAGCATGCCAAACCTCTTACTGCTTTTTCTACACCTAGGGGTCTATTTCAATGGAATGTTATGCCTTTTGGTCTCATGAACGCCCCTGCCACTTTCGTTCGCATGATGCGTCGAATTCTGTCACATCGTTCGGATGTCATCGCATACTTAGATGACATCTGTCTCTTCAGTGATACCTGGGAAGATCACTATTTAGGGTTATATGACTTACTGTCCACTCTACGTGAGAATAATTTGACAGCAAAACCTTCTAAAGCTTTTGTTGGTTTTGGTGAAATCTCTTTCCTGGGTCATCGTGTTGGTCATGGTCTCTTGAAGACAGAAGACCACAATACTTCCAAAATACTGAACATCTCTGTTCCTAAAACGAAGAAACAAGTTAGGAGTCTCTTAGGTTTAATTCAATTTTATGGGAGATTTATTCCAAATTTATCTTCGATCATGGCACCTCTCTCAACATTGTTGAAGAAAGGTTCGCCTAATCTGGTCCGTTGGTCTGAAGAATGCCAATCTTCACTAGACCAAATCAAGAATATATTTTCTTCTCCTCCCATCTTAAGATTACCTACTCTTGATAGGACTTTTGTTCTTCGGAGTGATGCTTCATCCACTGGGATTGGAGCAGCACTGATGCAAGAATATGCAAATACTCTGCATCCTGTTATGTACATTTCTAGAAAACTAAATGCGGCAGAGAGGAACTACTCGGTTTTAGACCGTGAGTTGTTAGCGATGGTTTGGTCAATTCTAAAGCTACAAAGATTCCTCCTGGGCGCACATTTCATTCTAGAGACTGATCAGAAAGCTCTTACAGCTATTCAGACTAAGAATTTGAAGAGTTCGAGATCCACTCGATATGCTATAGCTCTTCAACCTTTTCACTTCACGGTACGAGCTATCCGTGGTGCGGATAATGTGATGGCTGACATTTTGTCTAGATGCCCACATGACTCCAACTAATACTTCTGTCCTATATTTCTATATATTACAGAGTCATAACACACCTATATTTCTACAATAGATTAGCACATCTGTACTTACTTTATATGTACACACTATCGTGCTTTGTTGTCATCTTCTTCTGTTCGTTTTTTAAGATGATAGAGGAGGACTGAGTAGTTAATATAAGGGCCGTTAGTTTACTAAACAGCCACAATTATTAATAATGTATTGTACCTTATGAAGCATATTAGTTATTAATTAGCATTATATTGCTTGTACTTTCTCAGAATGTCATTGTTGAGCTGAGGACTTACCTTACGAGTTCTAGATTGTGTACTTACCCTCGGAATACCAGAGCATATATCCTGGATCGTCATGTAGTTTAACTTTACTATGTACTTATTTCATTACATGTCAAAGAATGTACTATTTAAATTTTCCTATCAGATTTGTACATCCATTTTTTTAAAGACAATATTAGAGTATGCTGTTTAATGATGATTATAGTAACTTGCATACGTATATTGTGTTTACATGCTAACGTGATGTGTGTTGGTGACACCTCCCCGATGTGAATATTTTTTGAGACATATTTATTTTTCTGTTGAGGTATATCCTCACCAGACACTCTATAATTAGCCTATTGTTTGGCAATTTAATTAATTATCAGCGCATAATTCGTGCGTTTTGAGCCGCTTATCGCTTGCTCTTTGATATTGAAAAAAAAAATATGTTCCACATTTTTTTTTTATCGGGAGGAGGTGGTGATATGTTGCGTGATAAATTCTCGCAACATCGTTTTGTTTCAATGTCTGTTTTATAACGCAAGGGCAACAACTGCTTGGAATTTATAGTCACTTTTCTCGGTAAGCATTTGTCTTCTCGCGTTGGTATCGAATGCAGTTAAGTTTGAGCTGTGGTCATTTTTGCGCTGGACTGCGCATGACTTGTCTTGTTGTTTGGTCGATCGGTTTCCGCCCACGACTAGTGGAGTGAGCGATTTGGAATGGCGAAAGAGATGCCTCGTTGAAGAGGGGATCTCCGCTATTTTTTGTTCTGTCAGGGATGTGTAGTCCTCTTAATGGATATTTCGTTTATTCGAGATAATACCTCTAGTGTTTTCCCACATGTCGGGAGGCGTGATATTTCTGTGTATTTCATGAAAGCAAGGTAAATTGACTTTTTCATTGACTCTATCGATTTTGGGTCGTGAGCGATTTCGATTCATAGCCTGTCTCTGAAAGTCGTCGCCACGAGATGTTTTTTCCCAGCTCACATGTCGCTGGATTGTACTGCATCGGTTGATGCATGTACCAAGGACCATTACTTGCTACTTTGTTAAATGAATTAGGTTTGGAAAACCTTTATTATCTAGAGGATATTTTTGTGGACATTATTTATACTTCGGCAGACGTGTCTGTCTTGCTGAAGTCAAACTAAGGAGAGTGAACTGATCTCATACATCTGGTTATCTCCTGGCTGTTATAGAAAAGGATGGAGTTTTTCACCTGACTACATTTACAGCACTTTGAAATATAACATGCATCTGACTCATCATTGTAATGCTGTCTACCGTCTATTGCTGTATTGAATGTTGCTGTGATAATGACTGTTTGATGTGCCTACACATTTGCGTAACCATTTTGTCACTGTGGCGTCCACAATAAATAATGAAGAAAAACGTCAACGGCTGTTTCAAGAATCATTGACTTTATACGTCGTGAGTTTACTGACGTCCTATGTGGATTGCCCTGTTATTTTTGTATGAACATTGTTTTTGACTGAACACATCTGCACACTACACAAAACCAGACATGCGGATACCATCCATCATCATATGGCATCACGCATCAGACATGCTCGCCCATGCCCGCATTTCCTACCGCCATTGAAACTAACTAGTTAAACATGCAGACGAAACGGTACCCTTGTAGACGGGAGGGAAACGGAGATATAAAAAAGGAAAAATATGACTGAACACGTGTTTGAATCTAGAAAGGCAAAAAGACGCAAGTTGTAGTTTAAGGAAAAAAATTCATGCCACTAGTTGACACAATGTAAGGAAATGGACAGAAAAGACCTTAGCTCTTATTCGAAACAGTCATATCTTGGACGTTTTACGGTACTTGGTTGTTTTATTTGAATTCAGCGGCAAACGCCGTGGAGTAGGTTCGAAAACAAATTTCAAAAAAAACTACCCTTGAGAAAAGTAGGTTTTTTCTTAATCATAATGTTATGAAAATAAAACCTAGCTAGTTTGATAGCCCATCTTAAGCAGAGAAATAATATACTTTTAATTATACAGACGGACAGATAACACGGAAGATATTGACGAAAGACTGTATTGTTCACATCAGACTGGCGAACAGTATTGTTGTGCATACTTTCACTAAAAGTCACATTTTGCGTCCCTGAGACATAAAAATGCAAAAATCAAGCTGTAATGAACGAGAGGGGGAAGGTTGGAGAATTGTGGCTAAAAATAACTTAGGAGGCAGGTTTGTGTAGGTTTTGCGTGTAGTTGGTCCAAGAAACAAGTGTGTTTTTGTGAAAAACCAAGTAGAGACAGACGGACCAACAGACAATAATACATACTTGACTGAGATCTGACTGAAATTAGACTTTTAGTTTGAGGATTTGAAAAAAGTTAGAGGGGAAGTCTGTGACTGGACAAATGTATTCATATTAGCAAGATAGAGACACACATTTTTGCCATTTTATATAAGTCTGTCCAGTGACACAGTCATTAACGGCTAGTGGTGTTTTCCAAGGAAGAATACATAAAATTTAGTGGGACGCCATACTCTAGCCGCAGGTCAGCTGAGTTTTGCTAGTATTAACTGTGTTCTCAATTCTGAATTGTGAGTTTCTGTTTTGGCACTAAAGAGGTGCCAAATGCTTATGTAAGAGTACACAAGCAGATGTGTGTGCCACCTAACAGTTGTGTCTGTGCAGCCTACCATTGTACTCCAGCTACGGAGAGGAGTGGGCCACAGGAATCCTGTATCAGATCGTCACAGGCGAGATAAGTGAAATTCTGGCCTGCTGGAGATTCACAACTATTCTACCATCAAATAAAGACATAATTATTGAGAAATAAACATTTACCTCATTCCATAAGTCAATGGACAATGATTTTGGTAGTCACAGATTGGGCGTGATGACGCCACCCCAACGAAACATCCAGTACTATTTCTCCCAAAGACAGTATAGATAACATTAATAATAACCAGTTTATAATATACCTATGTACACAAATTACATTTTATTATTCTTCTTCTTCCATCCTTAGCCGCCAACCGACAAAGCAGTATGTGGCCAGTACGCCTAGTGGCGTCTTAGGGCAACAACAAATTGATCAATCTATTGCTGTTTCCACCACGCCTAGTGGCGTCTTTGTGGAACAAAAACAGACCAAACAATCTATCGCTGTTTCCGTAATCAAATTGGTTGGCAAGCAGGTGATCAGCCCACTGTGCGAAGTTTTTACGGGATGGGGTAAACAGCCCCATGCCCAAACCCTCCTTAGTCGCTTTTTACGACATGCGTGGTAGGGTGCAGTGTTACTATTCTTTGCTCCCCTTTCGGGCCCCGGCAACACACGGGTGACATTTTATTATGCCACATATTTATGCATTTCATTGATAAACCCATATCATTTTATATGTTCTGACCAAACTAAAACATTGGTTCAGAACTAATAAATTTAAAAAAATTGTTAAAATTTAAACTAAAACCACCAGAGTTAGTTCAGTGTGTTATAGAATTTATTAATATTATTAGACTTATTAATTACTTGTATGTGTCTGTATATTATATTACTACACATTACATTTCAGTACCCTAGACTTTTTAACGTAGCTACAATTCATGATAGTAGAAGAGATCTGTTTGAGGTCGTAAGTGGTAGTAAGAAGGGCCTTCTGTAATTCACATAAACATTTATCTCAGGAGCGTTCACAGCTGACCTCATACATTACACTAGGTAACATAACAATCATACAATACCATCAAAAACCACTACAGTACTGTCTTTAAAAGCCTTAAAACCTGGCATTGATTTGGCCTTCTTATGGATGAAGGTCCTTTCAGGCTCGTTTCCAGAATAAGGAGGTTTCGTCCATATTAAAAATTTGCTGCGGCAAATAACCTCCCTCTACAATTAGTTTATCTAGGGTTTCGACAAAATCTTCTGCTGCCTTAGCATTAGCACTCGCAGACTAACCACTCACGTTCATATTATGCAGCGAAAAACGTTGTTTGATGCGCTTGAACCGCCCAGAACTAGCACTAAACTCGATGTTTTAGTCTGGTCCTGCTTTTTCTTTAAGCATTTCGAACGAGCTTCGTGCCTTAGCAGTGATCGTCAACGTGCTGAGAGGGATTCGCTTCTGTGTTTGGCCCTCAATCCAGGTCATTAGCAATTTTTTCCATATCTGATATAGGTCCCTCTCACATTTTCGTCAGCTTTGTAGCTTTCAATGGAGCCGATCCTTTAACAGCTTGGAGAATTTTTTCTTTGTTCTTAAGGATCGTCGTGACTATCGAGTGCGACATGCCCAAATTACGAGCTATAGCACTCACTGGTTTTCCACCTTCGTGATTTTTAATTATCTTTTGTTTCACTTCCAAATCGATACTTCTCCTTTGTCTCTTACTGCAGCTATCACTAGAACTGGTTTTGCTGCGTGTTTGGGAGCCATGATGCACTTCAAGGTAATGTAATTTCGAAAGTTCACATTAAAATAACGATAGTAAGTACAGTACAGTACATACATAGGCCAGTAACGTGGGCGTTTATTATGACTATCAAGACATATGTACTGTATTATAGGTTTTATATGTATTGTACCATTATACGCCTGGCATCGCAATCGCTTTGTACTGTATGCAAGAGACATGAGATACACGTGTTGCGTGCGGGAAGCTGTTGCTTTCGCTACGTCCGCATCGTCCTGTTCTCCGATCGGGATTTCTGAACTTCTGAACTCTATTATAACCTTATGGGACCACGGACGTATATGCGGTCGGACGTTGTCCGAACGAACGTTATGCGGCGCATGTGTGTGCATATATATATATATATATATATATATATATATATATATATATATATATATATATATATATATATATATATATATATATATATATATATATATATATATATATATATATATATATATATATATATATTATAATACTTATATCACACGTGTGCACTTCTCCATTTGTAATAATTAATAGGCGTTCAACTATGAATTTGTAAAAAAAACAGCATATACAAAAGAAGAAGAAGATTATATATATATATTAGAATAATGATTAATTCACTTACAGCATATACAAATTTAATGATCACTTACTTTAACACTTATAAATAAATAAGAACTGGTGATTAATAAAGAGTAAGTCTTATCATGGAATATATCGGCTTTCGTAAGCTTAATTTTAGAAAAAGAAAGTTCTTTGTTTGGCCGGCTAAATGTGGGACTTGCCTAAATGCTCAAGTGCCGATGCTGCTGGTTCCGTAGATTCGTCTGTGTGGTGAGGGAACGTTTCCAGATCAGTCAGGAAGTAATCGCTCCTGGTCAAGGCAAGAATCTTTACAACCCGTGGAATGTAGGTTTCAAGTGTCAATTACAAGCTTTGAGCCACAGGATGGTAGCGCAGCAAATGGTCTCTTTGGGCCGTACCACAAATAGTCGGATCGCCTCGTGCTGGTACCACAAATAGTCGGGTCGCCTCGTGCTGGTACCACAAACCTAGTAACTAGGAATCTTAGACTGCTTGCTCGGGTAAATAGGCTTGGCAACGTGATATAGATGCAGAGAGCACACGATAGGGTATTTAGTTCTAGTAAACATTCCTCTGCGACTTTGTGCGTAAGTCACGTATAGTCCGGTTTTTGTATGAATAACTTAGAGTGTCCTTGCTTTAGTGTTCAGAAGTGTTCCACTAAGTCCGGTCCTATTTAAAGTCAGAATCTTTACTTCTATTGTTTCCTGGCTGTCTACTTGACGATTCGGGATTGCAGTGTGGTCTGTCCGAAATTTGGTAAGTTATATTCGCAGCTTCCAGTCCGCGCTCACACGTTGGTTACTTCGTGGCATTTCCGACAGCCTTCCAATGAGAATGCATGTATATCAGCCTCTCAAATGCTAACCAATGGCATTCAATTAGTGCTGGTTATGACAGAACATTTCTTATGGAATTTTTTTCTGCGTGACACGAAGTAGTGAATTCAAACGTCACTTTCCCTATATGGAATAGTGACAAAACGTCTGAACATGCTCTTTTGTGTGATCTCTCACACCTTCAGCCCTCCGACAGTATCCTTTCTTTTTCTTCATTTTTCTCATTCATCTCTTTTATTTGGCATAAATCATGCCTTGTCATTCGTTATTTTCACTATTTTGCTCTATGCTGGACATAGCATGGTAGATTCTCTAACACGCCACTCCGCTATGGCAGTATTTGCTACGGGAGTAATGCGTATCTTATTGTTTCACACCCCACTCCCAGACTGTTGTAACGATTCGCCAGGTTTGGTGAGCCGGCCAGTGATAATATTTTATCGCCTAATCTGTCTGACCGCCTGTGGAAATGGGGCGGTCAAACATTTGACCCCATTGGAAAGCTATTGATCATGTTGACACAAGCCGGTATGTGATACGATGAAAGAAGACAATATGGTTTGACAAGACATCTGTCTGGTGGATGCACGCAGATAAAGGTGATAAACAGAGGTGCGCCGGAAGTCTTAGGTAACGATATGACATCACTGTGTAGAAGGCCACGCGTGTATATTAAATTTAATATTTTCAAATACGCGTGGGATGAGTAATGATAAACTTCCCCACCCAAACAGTGCTAGATAGATTTGATTGGTTCGCCAGAAGCTACAATGATTTGATTGGAACTTTCGGCGGAAACTCAGTTGGATTTGAAACTAAAGATTGTGAGATATAATCTAACAAACTCGGAGTCAAAGCACACAGACAGACTGCATCGCAGCGGCAACTAAACACCTCCTACAAGTCAGAGGAAAGAGGATAGGACTTATCATTCCACAACTATAAGTACCAGATCGAGTATTGGGCAACTTTGGAATTTACAAGTAAACCCGCAATTTTAATACAAGACTGGAAACTTGGGAATTTTATCACAAGGAGTCATAAGAGAAATTATAGATTTCCAGACCAAGTGTTTCACCCGTCATAAGAGGAATTATAGATGTCCAGACCAAGTGTTTCACCCGTCATAAGAGGAATTATAGATTTCCAGACCAAGGGTTTCATCCGTCATAAAAAGGAATTTCTCAGACTTAAGTGATTCGAACAGCATCTGAACACAGGGCTGTGGGTCCATTCTAATCTGCGCCAGGAGAAGTGTGTATTCCCAAAATTTTGGGGTAAGTGTAAACCATTTATTTACTAATGTAAATTCTACAGGTTGTCGTGAAATATTCTAATCCACATATATAAATTAAAACGTAAATGTAAAGCCTAACAAATAAATTTAATAAAAGGAAAGAAGAATGGTAAAGAACAGTGCTGTCACAATGACTGCACTCGAAATCCCCCTTGTTTTCTCCTGCGTCTGCAAATTGTAACGTTTCACGTTGTTAGTAAAGGCCTACTGCATCATTACACGCTTGCTTCAATAAAACGTGTACTGCCTTTCTAAGAAAAACCTTGAGATACGCAAGCTGATTAATGACCTAAATTAATACTAGCATTAATTACACTACGTTACCATAAACGAACGGACAGATGGACTTAGGATAGAAAGAAGGGAGGGCTGATCGGAGGAACGCAGGCAATACTACCACAGTCGCGCGATACACAATTGCTGCCATCACGCGTGTAAGGCCACATGCACTAGTTTTTTTCAAATCGACAGTGATAAAAACACTACCCATACCAGAGTTAGGTTTTAAAAACTTACAAAATTCTTATTAAGAAATATGACATTATACTGGTTTACGTTTGAAAACATGACAGTACCCAGACACCCTAAAGTTTGGAAGTGAGGAGGTAGTAACAGCACGACTATCCTAGAAGAAAATGCATATTGGCTCCATTAAATATATATATTTGGGTTCCTTAGGACTTGCTGACAAATAATATGTTAAACGTTACGCAAATAGTCTAGGAATTAACAAATTATAGCCAAAAGAAAATAGTGAGGGTGTCAGACAACACCAAATCCAGAATCGCTCAGTGGCAGAGTTTCACCCCACCATTGTACGGGAAATAGGCTGACATGTTACCTCCTATTTGATTGGCGGAAAATAAATGTAAGGCTAAACACGATTAGTCGGACTATAAATACTACTTCTTTGTTGTTAGGGGAAACGTGAGTAGGAGTACTTTTTTGAAAAGCTGTGTAAACATGGCATGATTGGTTAGACCTGCCAATATAGTCAATTAGAGGCGTCAGGTCAACACCACATTTGCAAATAAACTTACTACAGAATCAGTGCGTTGAGCACCAGTGCATATTTTGCTAAATAAAAGCCTGGGACATCGGCAGATCGAAATTGTGCTAGATTCATTGCCGGTCAACGTAATTCTGTGTTATTTCCATGAATTGTGGGACTGTGGTCCTAAAGCTATTGAGCAGTACCTGGTCAGAGCTTTGCTGAATCCAGAGGCGGACAGCATACTCCTTGGCCCATATAGCAAACAGTGAGGTGTCTCCAGAACACAGGGGAGCAATCGAGCAGAGGAGTCTTTTCCTGCCGCCATCACGAAAGTTAAGCCTATGTGGCCAGCTGAGCTCAACATTATGTATCCCCATCCTAAACTGACATTGTATAAAATTAAGAGGGGAAATTAATTGTTTTAATGAACGGAACTGAGAACATCTCCAATACTAGTTCCAACAGAAATAAACACTTGAAGTCATGATGACAAATACCAACATAGCTTGAAAAAAACAACACCAGTATTACCTCATATTACCCCTACACAACTGACACACATAGGATAAGATTAATAAAATATGTCACTACAAGATTCATATTGATAAATTCTGTACATATAACTTGTAATTAAAATTGATTGTGATTCCTGGTTCACTTTGTATTTGAATCAGGACACATATATATTAATGAAAAGTGCTTAATACATATTGATATTTGAAAATTTACCAGTGACTCATCCAAGATAGTCTTATAGAATGTTACATGTGTGTGAGTGTCACAGTGTTGTCAAGTGTGGTGGAATAAACTGACTTGTTTATCTGTCTGTTGTTGTTGTGACTTACACTTCATCATATACATACCCTAGACATTCAACGTAGTCATCACTATATTCAAGAATAATTCTGACTGAGGTATAAATATGTGGTAGCAAGTAAGGTCATCTATAATACACTACCCTTATTAGATATAGATACCTTCACAGCTGATCTCAGTCAGTACACTAAGTCCCCTATAAATATTTATATATCCCACTTTACCACATATATTGGGGTCTCGCTCTCGGGATTTTGAATCTTTCCCTATTAAAAATATTGGGGTTAATTCACTTCAGGGAATAATAGAAATAAAAAAAGTATCCTTGGGTGAAAATAAATAAGGTTGAGCTCTCAGTGCCTGTAGTGTCCTTAGATAAATATTGATAGATTGAATTGTTACATTTGCATGATAGACAATGGCCGACTTGGCAAAATTTCGATCTGCTGCTGTACAGACTGCGAAAGAGTTAGGAATGGACGGGCAAATTATGATTTCTTATGTCACTGCTGAATGTGACAAATATATTGAACGGGAAGAAAGAAGATTAGAAAAAGAGGCCGAAAGAAAGTTAGAGGCTGAGACTAAGAGGCTGCAGTTTGAGGCTGAGGCTGAGGCTAAGAGGTTGCAGATTGAGGCTGACAAAGAGGCTAAAGCATTGGAAGCAGAAAGGGAAGACAAGAGATTAGCTGCAGAAAGGGAAGACAAGCGATTGACTGCAGAGAGGGAAGCAGAAAAGGAGGAGAAGAGATTACAAAGGGAACATGAGCTACGATTAAGGGAGTTTGAGTTTCAAGGCCATGCTCCTGAAAATGGTGCCAGTCCCTTTACCTATGATGCCACTGCTAGTCAGGGAGCCTCAACCTCAGCTATGAATTTTCATTTAGATCATTTCGTTGAGAAAGACGATGATATTGAGAGCTATCTAAATAGATATGAACTATTAGCTACCTGTTACGTGCAGTCTTTGATATCTTACAATATTATACATTGGTATACTTGTTATGTTCGCAAATATTTTGTAAACAAAATAGTGCTTAAGGGAAAGTCATTATTGAGTTACTTCCCTTGAAAGTTGTGTCGGCTCTTTCGATCGAACTCCGCGGATGAGTCCAGTTTTCTGCAATTTATTCTTCGTTTGGGTAGTAATAGATTGTTCTTGCTTCAGAATATCTATGGCCTGAATTTATGTGTATTGTTTGTCTGAGTAGGACGAGTCTGTCTTATATCTGTATATCTTTACATATCTAAGTCGAACTATATGTTCTGTTGTCTCTAGAGAGGTCAAAGGCTATTCGGCGGATGTGTCGCTAGAGTGTGGGGTGATTTGGCTTCGTCCCGATAGGGACTGTGTTTTCTATGTCGGCTTGTCGCCGGGGAAAAAGTGATCTCAGTATTTGTGGGGAAAGTGATAGTCGTCTAGACCTATCGTGTATGCTTTACCCCAGTGTTTATTCGTATTGCCAAGGAATGGCAGAATCATATTTCTGATACCAAGGTAATAATAGACACTCTTATGAACTCTCGTACGAAGCCACCATTTTCGATAGGTACGATTTGAATGTCTAAGAGAATATATTTGACTCGATGAAAACGACTTCGATTCCTAGCAGCACTATATCCTGTAGATTGCAGTCAAGTGTTCATGATCAAATCTACAGAGCAATGAAAGATTTAATGAATGACTAACTTTAGGACAGATTCATTATCTGTATCCAAACGTGAGTGACAGCTCACGAGTGAAGCCATCTTGGAACCAAACATGTAGTGACTTTCAAGAAGAGAAAAGGGATGCCCGTATTATCGCTTGATTAGTCCAGAGATCACTGCTACACATGAGAACCCATTGCTAGCGGTTCAATATTATTATATGAAAAAAAAAACTGTGCTGAACCTTATGTTAAAGAATCTTCGCTAGACGAGATTAGGTAGAAGCCATCTTGGATATTGTTTATAATCTGACGTGCTTTGTCAGTAAACTCAGTTGATATATATATATGGGCAATACTGAGTGCTTGGCTACTGACAGTCCATTATAATATTATTCTACATGAGTGCCCATGTAACATAACATTGCAAGACCAGTTATCCACTGTACCATGATGTATTATGCCAACCTGTGATTTGTCACTATCTGTGCTGTCGAGTGTGTACGTCCAATTAAACTTTAGTAAAGGTACACAGTCGTTGGTGTCGATGACTTCCAGCCATACATGAGTGTAAGAAAAGAACATTTGTCAACACCACGAACCCTTCCTATCATTCGCACATTATACACTCCATCTATGTCTACACACCACTGCGTAGGTCAAGTTGACATTCCATACTCGAACCACGAGCAACACAACAACACAGTATTTAACTCTGGTGATGTTCGAGCGAGCTTCAGTAATCAGAACACCAGAGGACTTTATCAACTCTTGCTCAGGGCAAGGGTCTTGTATTAAGAGTTTATCAACTGATGATGATGATGTCTGCTTCCATCCACTTATAATTATCTTTTGGTGGACATCATTAACGGGAATAAAATAACAACTTTATCAACTGGTGGACCAGCTTTCTGGGTTTGACCTCGCAGAAGTTCAGAAGTCAACAGAGTACCGATACCAGACCGTTTCCTGTGGCTGATACGACACACTTGCAGTATTGGTTTGCTATTTGTCAACACTTCGTCACGTGACCTGTCAAGTGAATGCAGTATGTAGGTCAGCGTTGTTGACATTTTTACATTAGACATTACAGAGTTTCACGGAACAGTTGGATCAATTCTTGTAATATTAACAGGAAGACAGTATTAGTGAACTAAGAAGTCCTATTTTCATCGATGGATCTTCTTGTTTTCTGTATATGAACTTTAATATTTAAGGCCAGAATGTTTAATTGAATAAAGTGGCAGTTTGTTTATTTTCATAAAAATAACTTTGCCATTACTGTAAAACTGAGCCTATTTTGCAACACATACTATCATACACATAATTTATATATATTTATGTTTACATGTTATTTGTTTGTATAGTATGTTAGTTTCTATGTCAGCGGGTTGTGTTTAAGGTTGGGCGGCGTCCTCACAACAGAATATCCCACGTCATAGAGGGTCCGTTGTGGGCGTTTTCTATAGGTGCAATTTTCTTGATTGAAAATTTGCTGCGACAACTGTTGCTTTTGTGTTAGCTGTGAAGTCTGTAATTATTGTTATTTTTGTAATATTTCTTTGTTCTTTAGTTTTGTTTTGATTTGTTTGTAATTTGTTGGTCTAACCTTTTCTATCTTTCAGTTCTATTCACAATTTATATTCATATATTGTGACGTCATTTGTGTTGTTATTCTTTGCAGATTCAGTGATTATTTTCATTGATTTCCCTATTTGATTTATTTTGATTTCTGCAAACGTTCTTGTATTGTCAGTCCTATTTGTACTTTATGTATTCTGTTGGTTGACATATGTTTTATATAGGTATATTTCATAAGACACAATTGCCTGTGCACTGCACTTGGATTATGGTATAAACCAGTACCTGATTATTATTACTATTATACAAGACCTTATTAAAGGCTTGTGACCCACAGATATTGGGATAGTATACTGATTAATCAAGTCATTGAGAACTTGTGGTATTATTATTGGTTCAGGTGATTAGTATTATTGTTAGACATCATGTCTACATTAGAATACTTCATTACACAAGGGAAAGCCCTTGATAAGACTGGTCAACAATTAGAACAATGGGCTGTTGCTCAATATGACAAAGCATTAGCTGCAGAAGAAAGAAAAACTATGGCTGAAGAGAAAAGATTAGAAAGAGAAGCTGAGGCTGCTGCTGAACAAAAGAAATTGCAGATGCAGGTGGAGGAAAGGAGATTTGAAGCTGAACAAAAAAAAAAAAAGATGCAGCTGAACAAAAAAAATTAGAAAGAGAAGCTGCTGCTGAACAAAAAAGATTAGACAGTGAAGCTGAACAAAAAAGATTAGACAGGGAAGCTGAACAAAAAAGATTAGACAGGGAGGCTGAACAAAAAAGATTAGATGCTGAAGAGAAAAAAGCAATAAGAGAACATGAATTTGAGTTAGAGAAATTGAGATTGACAAGTATGAGTAATGTTAATCAGGCATCTAGTGGTAATGGTAAACCTTCTACTTACAAGGTTAAGGTTCCACCGTTCAATCAGTCCAGTGACGATATTACATTCTGGCTGGATAGATTTGAACGTTCTTGTCGTACACATAATGTGGATAAATCACAATACGCTAATCAATTATCAGAAAACTTGAAAGGTGAATCTTTGACTAGATTATGCCTTGTAGGAGAAGCAGATAAGGATAATTATGATGTCATTAGGGCGGCTTTGATAAAAAAAATATCAGCTAAGTGAGGAAGGCTATCGCCTTTTATTTAAAACGATGGTGCCTGAGACGGGTGTAGAATTCTCAGAATTCACTGCAAAGGCACGTCTCACAGTTGATCGTTGGATTGAGCTTTCCAAAACAGAAAAAAACGTATGAAGGACTTATGGATTTGTTGCTCAGAGATAAGATTATGTCATGTGTGAACAAACCTTTCCTTGAATTTATACATGAGCGTAAACCCAAATCTCTAAAAGAAATGGAAGAATATTGTTCCCAATATGTCACTGCACACCCCGACGTGACTTTTGGCAACACTAAGATTAAGGAGAGTATGCCAGTTGCTTCAGCAACACCATACAATCCCAATTATTCACACAGATTTCAGGGACCTCAAAACAGATTTGATAAAAAAGGTAACCATAATAGTTATCAAAACCAAGGTAACCAATCATTTCAGGGTTCTTCTTCAAAGAACTGGAGACGAGCTGATAGCTCTCGACACAGGGGTGGTCATAATTATAGGAATTTCCGTAGAGGAAGTAATTATAGAAACTATCAGGGTTATCCGTCTTGGAGTCAACAAGATCATAATTACAGAGATACTCATTATAATGAATATGATAATGGTAACCAAGGGAACTATGACTCAAACCCAAATAGGGGTTACAATAGAGGTAACAATAACTACAGAGGTGATAATAACCGAGGTAGATCTCAATACAAAAGACATAAACCACATTTTCAGGCAAACTCTGCACAACAAGAGTCCAATGAAGCCTATAAACAGAGTAAAGATAATAATGATGCTAGTAATATGGCATGTGCCGCTTTTGATTTTGGGAGAGCATCTCAGTGCCCCCAATGCAAAACGTTATTTGAGCCAACCACAGTGTCTACTTTAAGCTGTGGCCATCCTCTTCCTGCTCTTCCGGCATCAGTCGCGCATGATGGAAGAGGTTCTCTTGTCTTACATAAGGGTTTAGTGAATAACAATCCAGTCTCTGTGCTATTTGATTCTGGATGCACCACAATTGGTGTTAGGCAGTCACTCGTAGATCCTTCCCGTGCCACTGGACAAGTAGTCAATGTGTAACATTTGGCGGCACATTAGAGAAATACTCTACTGCTATCATTAGGATTGCTACTCCTTTCTTTACAGGAGATGTACACGCATGTCTTCTTCCGAATCCGATCGCTGACCTCATCATCGGTCGCATTCACGGAGTCAGAGAATGCACTCCGCAACGAATTTCCACGTGGGAAAGGCAAAACATGCAGATTGCTAACGCTGTAGTCACTAGAGCTCAGGCTCTTAATATGCCTCAAACTTCATCTACTGAAGATAATGAAGTGCATAAACAAGATAATCCCTTGGTAATTTCTCGTGACTCGTTTATAAAACAGCAAGAAGATGATCCCACTCTGAAGAAATTCTTCATTCTTGCAACTAAAGGTGATCCGAATAAAGACACAAGTCGTAAATCGTGGATTACAAAGAAGAATGGCGTACTTGTACGTATGGTTCAAGACTCCATTACGTCAAGTCATTCTCAAATCCTGGTTCCCAAGAATTTGAGAGTTAAAATTTTGCAGCACGCTCACGACTCTCAGTGTGCTGGACACATGGGTTTTTCCCGTACTAAGTCAAGAGTCCTTGCGGCTTTCTTTTGGCCATTGGTAAACAAGGACATACGGATTTATTGTCGATCTTGTAAAGTATGTCAGGAAGTTAAATCCAAAGGTCCACGGCATGCTGCACCCATTCAGGCGGCGGACATTCCTATTCGGCCGTTCCAAAAAATGGCCATAGACATAATTGGTCCATTTAAGATCAAGTCTGCCAGAGGACATCAGTTTATCTTGACGTGTGTTGATATGTGCACACGTTGGCCAGAGGCTATTCCTCTGAAGAGCATTACTACTGCTGATATTGCAGATGCTCTTTGGCTTATATTTTCTCGTCTGGGGTTCCCCGGAGAGATATTGTCAGACCATGGCACCCAACTAATATCAGATACCATGTCTCAAGTAATGTCTACTCTGCAGATAGATAGATCTTTAAGTAGTATCTACCATCCAATGTCTAATGGTATGGTCGAACGCCTTAATAGAACACTTAAAAACTTACTGGGGAAGATAACTGAGGATCATCCTCAAGACTGGGACAGAGTTTTACCTGCGGCCCTCTTCGCTTACAGAGAGGTACCCAATGAACATACAGGATTTTCTCCCTTTGAACTCGTCTTTGGCGCGCGTCCGCGTGGCCCTATGTCGTTGCTTCACGATCTCATTACATCTGACAATATGACGATGACACAAAGTCATCCTACGAATATGTCATCGCGTTGAGACAAAAGATTATCGAAGCATGCAAATTAGCAACTTCTTCTTCTGAATTTGCGAAACAGAAGGCAAGGCAATTTGCCAATAAGAAGAGATGCTTACGACAACTTTGTCCTGGTGACAAAGCATTTGTATTACTACCTTGTAGGGAAAACAGATTACTTATTTCTTGGAAAGGTCCGTACGATATAATATCGAAAATTTCCGATGTCGACTATATTGTCGATATTGATGGGAAGCATAAAACCTTCCACATCAATATGCTTACGGAATTCCATGAACGTCCGGATTATTTGCAACCCATTTTCCAAGCAACGGACAATTCTCCAGTACCACATGGTCATTACTCATCACTGTCCGTGATACAGGATGAGGAAACAAGTTTTTCAGATGTAAATCTTCCTCTTCCAATGATCCCACTTCATTCTAGTGAATCATGGAAGAACGTTACTGTCTCTCCTGATTTGTCTCTAGGAGAACAGCGACAAGTTTCAACTATGTTGCAAACATTTCAGGATGTACTCACTGACATCCCTGGACAAACGCATGTCATTGAACATGACATTGTTCTAACTGACCATACTCCTATTAGGGTTAGACCTTATCCTATACCTATACATTTTCAAGCACAGGTCGAGAAAGAGTTGGATGAGATGATAGATTTGAAAATAATCGAACCATCCACCTCTGCATATTCTTCGCCGATGGTTATTGTTCGTAAAAAAGACAATAACATACGTCTTTGCGTTGACTATCGAAAATTGAATCAAGTAACGAAGTTCGATGCCGAACCTATGCCTTTACTGGAAGAGCTACTTACTCGACTCTCCAAATCTCATTTTTTCACTAAACTTGATTTGTCTAAAGGATATTGGCAAGTTCCTTTATCTGAACGCGCCAAACCTCTCACGGCTTTTTCAACACCTAGAGGTTTGTTCCAATGGAATTTTATGCCTTTCGGTCTTATGAACGCACCAGCTACATTCGTACGCATGATGCGCCAAATCCTATCTTATCGGTCAGATGTCATTGCATATCTAGACGACATCTGTCTTTTCAGCGATACTTGGGAAGATCACTATTCAGGGTTAGATGAATTGCTGTCTAATTTGCGTGAGCACAACCTGACAGCGAAACCCTCTAAAGCCTATATTGGTTTTAGCGAAATTTCTTTCCTAGGCCACCGAGTTGGTCATGGTTTCCTAAAGACAGAGGACCATAATACTAGTAAGATACTTAACATCTCAATCCCTAAGACTAAAAAACAGGTGAGAAGTCTGTTAGGTCTTATTCAATTTTATGGCAGATTCATTCAGAATCTATCCTCTATCATGGCACCTCTCTCAACACTTCTAAAGAAAGGTTCGCCTAATGTGGTACACTGGTCTCAGGAATGCCAATGCTCTCTGGATAAGATTAAAACACTGTTTTCAACACCACCTATTTTAGTGCTACCCACTAAAGATAAGACATTCGTTCTTCGTAGTGACGCTTCATCCACTGGGATTGGAGCGGCACTAATGCAAGAGTACTCTGGAACTCTGCATCCTGTAATGTATATTTCCAGAAAACTTAATGCGGCAGAAAGGAATTATTCGGTTTTAGACCGTGAGCTATTAGCTATGGTTTGGTCGATCCTCAAACTACAGAGATTCCTTCTAGGCGCACATTTCATAGTAGAAACCGACCAAAAAGCTCTTACTGCTATACAGAGTAAGAATTTGAAGAGCTCGAGGTCTACTCGATATGCAATTGCTCTTCAACCTTTTCATTTCTCTGTGCGAGCTATTCGTGGATCAGATAATGTGATGGCAGACATTCTGTCAAGATGCCCACATGATTCCACATAACTATTAGGGCTTAGACTTCTTGATATGTCTAGTTCTATAGTAGTTCCTTTTCTATATCATGATAGATACACATTTGTAATTTAATAATATAATGATTGTATCACTACATAGCGGTTCATTGATGTTTATTCACCGCTGTGCTTTGATGATTTTTTCTTCATAAATCATAAATTTAAGATATCTAATACGAAATGATGATATGAATTTTTTAGGCATTGTGTAATTGCCAGAATTGTATTATACTTTGATGACACCTTCCTGGAAAAATATACTTGTAGAGAAATAATTTCTCTCAGTTTATGAGACACATTCTCACCAGTCGCTCCATAAGTCGACTTTGCCTCATATTAGGCGTTATAGGTATTCCTGATATTTTCATCTGCGCATTATTTATGCGTTGTGAGCCTATTGTACGTTGCTCCTAGATGTATTTCAAAAAAAAAAAAGTTCCATTTTTTTTCCCCCGGGAGGTGTGGTAAGACTGTTACGTGCAGTCTTTGATATCTTACAATATTATACATTGGTATACTTGTTATGTTCGCAAATATTTTGTAAACAAAATAGTGCTTAAGGAAAAGTCATTATTGAGTTACTTCCCTTGAAAGTTGTGTCGGCTCTTTCGATCGAACTCCGCGGATGAGTCCAGTTTTCTGCGATTTATTCTTCGTTTGGGTAGTAATAGATTGTTCTTGCTTCAGAATATCTATGGCCTGAATTTATGTGTATTGTTTGTCTGAGTAGGACGAGTCTGTCTTATATCTGTATATCTTTACATATCTAAGTCGAACTATATGTTCTGTTGTCTCTAGAGAGGTCAAAGGCTATTCGGCGGATGTGTCGCTAGAGTGTGGGGTGATTTGGCTTCGTCCCGATAGGGACTGTGTTTTCTATGTCGGCTTGTCGCCGGGGAAAAAGTGATCTCAGTATTTGTGGGGAAAGTGATAGTCGTCTAGACCTATCGTGTATGCTTTACCCCAGTGTTTATTCGTATTGCCAAGGAATGGCAGAATCATATTTCTGATACCAAGGTAATAATAGACACTCTTATGAACTCTCGTACGAAGCCACCATTTTCGATAGGTACGATTTGAATGTCTAAGAGAATATATTTGACTCGATGAAAACGACTTCGATTCCTAGCAGCACTATATCCTGTAGATTGCAGTCAAGTGTTCATGATCAAATCTACAGAGCAATGAAAGATTTAATGAATGACTAACTTTAGGACAGATTCATTATCTGTATCCAAACGTGAGTGACAGCTCACGAGTGAAGCCATCTTGGAACCAAACATGTAGTGACTTTCAAGAAGAGAAAAGGGATGCCCGTATTATCGCTTGATTAGTCCAGAGATCACTGCTACACATGAGAACCCATTGCTAGCGGTTCAATATTATTATATGAAAAAACTGTGCTGAACCTTATGTTAAAGAATCTTCGCTAGACGAGATTAGGTAGAAGCCATCTTGGATATTGTTTATAATCTGACGTGCTTTGTCAGTAAACTCAGTTGATATATATATATGGGCAATACTGAGTGCTTGGCTACTGACAGTCCATTATAATATTATTCTACATGAGTGCCCATGTAACATAACATTGCAAGACCAGTTATCCACTGTACCATGATGTATTATGCCAACCTGTGATTTGTCACTATCTGTGCTGTCGAGTGTGTACGTCCAATTAAACTTTAGTAAAGGTACACAGTCATTGGTGTCGATGACTTCCAGCCATACATGAGTGTAAGAAAAGAACATTTGTCAACACCACGAACCCTTCCTATCATTCGCACATTATACACTCCATCTATGTCTACACACCACTGCGTAGGTCAAGTTGACATTCCATACTCGAACCACGAGCAACACAACAACACAGTATTTAACTCTGGTGATGTTCGAGCGAGCTTCAGTAATCAGAACACCAGAGGACTTTATCAACTCTTGCTCAGGGCAAGGGTCTTGTATTAAGAGTTTATCAACTGATGATGATGATGTCTGCTTCCATCCACTTATAATTATCTTTTGGTGGACATCATTAACGGGAATAAAATAACAACTTTATCACTACCACATATGGGTTAGAGAGAGAAAGGTGGAGCTTAAAGTTATCTCAAGGACTTCGTGGGGCAGCTTATGAAGTTTTTGCTAAAATGAGCAGAGGTGATCAGGAAAATTATGACATGCTAAAGCAGGCTATTTTGTTAAGGTATGAAAAGAACGCAGAATTTTATAGGAAAAAATTTAGGCATGCTAAACTACTGTCAGGTGAAACCTATCACCAGTTCTCTGCACGAATAGAGACATACTTGGAGAAATGGACTTCTCTGGGGAAAACCCAAGATCTTAAGGAAATGATCCTTATAGAACAATTAAGAGAGTCCATGGCTCCAGACATGAGAAAGTTTCTCATGGAACAAGGTGCAGAGAGGCTGGGTGAGTTGCTAAATGTTGCTGAAAGGTATCAAGCAGCTCAAGCAGAGGTAACAGGTAATAAAAAGAAACAGGTGGATAATTTTAGGGCACCACAGGACTTTAATAAATTTGATCCTAGAGATCAAAACAAAGGTAAGCACCAGTTTGATAGGCCACGGTATGACAATAAAAATAAAACCCCACAATTCGATGAAAGGAAATATGATGAAAGAAAATCTTTCAACCAAGGGAAAAGGTGGTGTAAAAATTGTCAGATGGACAATCATGACACTGACCGTTGCAGAAGGAAACCTGTGTATATGGCCACCCTTCAGGTCAGGTCGACCTCAAGACCGGAGGAGGATATTATGTTAGATACCACTCCAGAAGAGATGAGGAAGGCACAGGCTGGGGACAAGACCCTCAAGCCTTGTTTCAGGAAATTGTCAACTTGTCATACAACTCCAGGCAAGGGAGATTTTTACATGAAAAACAGGTTGATGTATAGGAAGACTGGAGCTAGATCCAAAGGACAGGGACAGCTGGTACTTCCTAAAAGATATAGGACAGAATTAATAAGGAGCCTACATGTGAAACCAGATGGGGACCATAAGAAAATAGGTACCATCATCCAAAAGGTGGCTCACAATTATTATTGGCCCAAGGCAAGATGGGACATTGAGAATTTTGTAGAAAGGTGTAGCATAGCACATGAGGGAACACCCACAAGTGGGAACATGGATCAGGACCTGGACACGCCATGGGGCAAAATTAGGCCTGACAATAAAAAGAAAAATAAATTTGATAAAGTGGACCAAATGGAATGGGAAGCCCCTTTTCACGGACAAGCTTCACTTAACTGTTTTACAATGGTCACTATGCAGAGAGTGCAAAAAGATGTCTTACCCCAGGATAAGCCGAAAATCCCTCAATCGGACTTAAACAAACTGGAGGAAGAGGATGTAGAGAGGAAATCTTTCATCAAGAATTTTAAGTGGGGAGAAAGCCCCAAAAGAAGAATTGGTAGCGGTCGTTTTGTGAATGATAATTCTGGGAGGAAAAATCATCACTATAGAGCTTCTAGTGGAAGAGACCATACCGGTGCATGGACAAATAGGTCCACACAATTAAAGGTCCATATGTAGCTCTGTTAAGAACGTGGACTGATGAAAAAGCAGAGGAAAATATCACATCCTCATACCAATATGTGAATGAGCTGACCACTCGTTTAAAAACTGGCTGGAAACTTGCCAATGAAAATTTGAAACAAGCCAGGAAGAAACATGCTGCCTATTATAACAGGAAGGCGAAAGACAGAGATTTGGCTGTGGGAGAGAAGGTACTGCTTCTTCTACCTGGTAGTCAGAATAAGTTACAAATTGGATGGCAAGGTCCATATACAGTTTTAGAGAAGGTGTCTAGAACAAATTATAAGATAGATAAGAAGGGGAAAGAAAAAAATCTATCATGTGAATCTCCTGAAGAAATATTTGGAAAGAGAACATCAGGAAGAGACACACTTGTTGACCTTGTCTATCGCCATGGAGATGAAAAAGGAACCACTTTCATCATCTGAATATCCATTACACCCCTGTGAGACAGCAGCACAGGTGAAAATCAGTACACATTTAACGAAAACTCAGAAAGAGAGAGTGCAACAGGTTCTAAATAAGCATGCAGAGGTGTTAACAGACCGACCAGGGCATACAAACTTATTGGAATATGATATGAAACTGATAGACCCCACACCTGTCTGTATGAAACCATATTCGATTCCTTTTGCTAAGGAGAAAGCTTTGAAGGAAGAGATAGACTATTTGTTGAAGGAAGGAATTATTTCACACAGTGAATCTTCGTATAGTTCCGGTGTTGTACTCTTAAGAAAACCCTCTGGAGAACATAGAATCTGCATAGATTACAGGAGACTGAATGCTATTACAGAAGGACAGGTGGATCCATTGCCGGATACAAATCAGTTGTTTGCCAGACTAAATAAAGCTAAATATTTCTCAAGGGTGGATCTGAGTAAAGGATACTATCAGATTCCAGTAAAACCTGAGATCAGACAAAATTGTTGGATGTAAACAATTTGGAGGAACGTAAAGAATCCCTGAGTTGCCTCTTTGATTGAGGATATTCCGAATGTTTCATACAGGCTAATAAGAAGATTATGGGATCCACTACGAAAACTCTGCTATCACCAGGTATATGTTATCTCCTCATAACGTACATTTTGAGGAAAATCTAATGTTCTCTGGACATGTCATTGCGCAGACTCAGAGAAGAGAAATGGTGAATAAGGGTTGTGAAGCAGCATTAAGACAAGCAGTCACACTTGCGGCTGTTCAGTAACATAACCGAAAAATATTATTGGTTGTAGAGGTCTGAGGCAGATTTCATGAGTAGTGATTACTCTGAATGGACCCAACTACATAAAACCATGATAGCACAACAGCAGAGTAAAGTCAAGTTGACTTACATTTATCTATGTGTATATAGAATAAAGGACTGACATAAGATGTCTGTTTTAAGAGGGGAGATGTCGTGAAATATTCTAATCCACATATATAAATTAAAACGTAAATGTAAAGCCTAACAAATAAATTTAATAAAAGGAAAGAAGAATGGTAAAGAACAGTGCTGTCACAATGACTGTACTCGAAATCCCCCTTGTTTTCTCCTGCGTCTGCAAATTGTAACGTTTCACGTTGTTAGTAAAGGCCTACTGCATCATTACACGCTTGCTTCAATAAAACGTGTACTGCCTTTCTAAGAAAAACCTTGAGATACGCAAGCTGATTAATGACCTAAATTAATACTAGCATTAATTACACTACGTTACCATAAACGAACGGACAGATGGACTTAGGATAGAAAGAAGGGAGGGCTGATCGGAGGAACGCAGGCAATACTACCACAGTCGCGCGATACACAATTGCTGCCATCACGCGTGTAAGGCCACATGCACTAGTTTTTTTCAAATCGACAGTGATAAAAACACTACCCATACCAGAGTTAGGTTTTAAAAACTTACAAAATTCTTATTAAGAAATATGACATTATACTGGTTTACGTTTGAAAACATGACAGTACCCAGACACCCTAAAGTTTGGAAGTGAGGAGGTAGTAACAGCACGACTATCCTAGAAGAAAATGCATATTGGCTCCATTAAATATATATATTTGGGTTCCTTAGGACTTGCTGACAAATAATATGTTAAACGTTACGCAAATAGTCTAGGAATTAACAAATTATAGCCAAAAGAAAATAGTGAGGGTGTCAGACAACACCAAATCCAGAATCGCTCAGTGGCAGAGTTTCACCCCACCATTGTACGGGAAATAGGCTGACATGTTACCTCCTATTTGATTGGCGGAAAATAAATGTAAGGCTAAACACGATTAGTCGGACTATAAATACTACTTCTTTGTTGTTAGGGGAAACGTGAGTAGGAGTACTTTTTTGAAAAGCTGTGTAAACATGGCATGATTGGTTAGACCTGCCAATATAGTCAATTAGAGGCGTCAGGTCAACACCACATTTGCAAATAAACTTACTACAGAATCAGTGCGTTGAGCACCAGTGCATATTTTGCTAAATAAAAGCCTGGGACATCGGCAGATCGAAATTGTGCTAGATTCATTGCCGGTCAACGTAATTCTGTGTTATTTCCATGAATTGTGAGACTGTGGTCCTAAAGCTATTGAGCAGTACCTGGTCAGAGCTTTGCTGAATCCAGAGGCGGACAGCATACTCCTTGGCCCATATAGCAAACAGTGAGGTGTCTCCAGAACACAGGGGAGCAATCGAGCAGGAGTCTTTTCCTGCCGCCATCACGAAAGTTAAGCCTATGTGGCCAGCTGAGCTCAACATTATGTATCCCCATCCTAAACTGACATTGTATAAAATTAAGAGGGGAAATTAATTGTTTTAATGAACGGAACTGAGAACATCTCCAATACTAGTTCCAACAGAAATAAACACTTGAAGTCATGATGACAAATACCAACATAGCTTGAAAAAAAACAACACCAGTATTACCTCATATTACCACTACACAACTGACACACATAGGATAAGATTAATAAAATATGTCACTACAAGATTCATATTGATAAATTCTGTACATATAACTTGTAATTAAAATTGATTGTGATTCCTGGTTCACTTTGTATTTGAATCAGGACACATATATATTAATGAAAAGTGCTTAATACATATTGATATTTGAAAATTTACCAGTGACTCATCCAAGATAGTCTTATAGAATGTTACATGTGTGTGAGTGTCACAGTGTTGTCAAGTGTGGTGGAATAAATTGACTTGTTTATCTGTCTGTTGTTGTTGTGACTTACACTTCATCATATACATACCCTAGACATTCAACGTAGTCATCACTATATTCAAGAATAATTCTGACTGAGGTATAAATATGTGGTAGCAAGTAAGGTCATCTATAATACACTACCCTTATTAGATATAGATACCTTCACAGCTGATCTCAGTCAGTACACTAAGTCCCCTATAAATATTTATATATCCCACTTTACCACACAGGTTTCTTGCTAAGTGGTTATATAATTGAGGCTGGCAACCTCAACATATGAAAATAGTATATGCATGAACCACTACTGCAAGAGCTGGTGATTGTTTCTGACTAGTCGTGCGAGAAACCCGACAGCAGAGATGACCCCAGAACTCAGACGAGTGTAAGGATGAGTAATGAGTGATGATTACATCACATGTACCTAAAGTGTATAGAATCATGTTGTGAGATTTATATACTTTTTTAAAAATTGTAATTCAGGCAGATCATTATTCACGCACTCCAGACGCAATTTCCTAGTTAATACCCAGAATGATATTGGTGAATTTTCATCATATTCCCTGAGTTACATTGTGTGCTCGGTAATTTAATTCTTCTGAGAGGTTAACATTCGTGGGTGGAGCGAATGAAAATGGGCCTGTTAGTTTGCGGAGAACAAATGTACTGAGGCACTTGTTTATTTCTAATTTGTTTCTACGCCACTAGTGTGAGAGAAGAGTATCACCACCAACCGCCTACAGTGGACGAATTATGTGGAGAAGTGTACTCATCACCAAAAAGAAGTGACGGAAACCACAGCTGGAGGACGCATCTGGAGCTAAGTTTTATATAACAGGCTACAGCAAAAATACGGACATTATTATTAACGCCCTAACAAAACCTCAATGAGGAAAAATTTAATATAACTTTCACCCAATTTTCCATATTTATTTTCCCATGTTACAGAATAATTGACTATTAAATTTGTTGTATGTTATTTTAAACTAAACAATAATAGTTGATTCAGTTTATATGTACGAAAGCAAATGTATGAGCCAGTTCTTCTTGATAAATATATATATATATATATATATATATATATATATATATATATATATATATATATATATATATATATATATATATATATATATATATATATATATATATATATATATATATATATATATATATAGCGCTATTACTTATAAAAGGGCATTCGTTGGATTACTCCAACTGGGGGGGGGGGGCCTTGACGAGCCAGAATCATTGCATAACCCCTTCACAAAAGGCGACGGACCAGATAATAAGTTAATAAATTTGCTCAGCCCTTAAGCAGCGTTTGTTCTTGACTTCTGGGAATTTCTTGTGAATGCTCCCCTAAGGTAGAAACGACATTCATCTTCTATCTATATCTTTGCCAAGAGTAATCTTGCGCGAAGATAAAAACCTTGGACGACCTACTTTTAGATACGATTGCGCTGTGACCATTAGTGGACCCCTACTGCAAAGCAAGGGGAGACAATCCCGTGACAGGAATTGTGGTTTCCGAACGTTTCCGTTATCACATTTGCAAAATCACTTCTACGAATATCTCCCAAGATTGAGATTACCCATAATGTTATCTCATATAATTTCGGAAGTCTGGGTGTATCAGACATTTCCGCTTATTTGTATCAATTCTTCTTCTTCTTTGATCCATAGCCGCCGACCGTCAAAGCTGTCAGTGGTCATCACGCCTGGTGGCGTCTTGTAGGGCAGCAACAAATTGATTCTACTTTGTTCGGTCGGCGGCCATCCTTCGTACAGTGCCCTAACTCTGGTTCATTCTTTGCATCTCGGCTTCCAGTTCTCCGCCATGTTGTTTTTGGTCGGCCAATTGTATCAATTGGCTTGTCGCAAATCCGACTGCCTGTCTAGACAAATAGTGGTTTATATCATTAAACCAGTATTTCAAGTCCATTCTACTGTCGGATCGGAAGTGATTACGTAATCTTGAGCAAACACTTCACGTCCGTATTACCTGGAGTAAATGTGGTATTATCACGTTTAATGATTCGATTAATCTCTGGGGATAGGCAATACGCTTGTCTGGACGTAAGAAGTGAAGTGTGACAAATGGAAACAATGACTAAAGTATGGAGTTCTGTGCAGCGAAAATGAGAAATGATAGAGAAGGGGAGAGAGAGAGGAAAATTGAAGAAAAATTGAACGGTCCAATTCCGCGACAGCCACGTAATACCCTAGTCCCGTCTATATCACGCATGACATCAGTTATTTTCTGAGCCACATAATACCTCAGTCATGTATATATCACGTATGACAATCGTCATTTTCTGGGCCACGTAATACCCCAGACATGTCTATATCACGTAGGACATTAGTCATTTTCTGGGCCACGTAATACCCCAGTCATGTCTATATCATGTATGGCATCAAGTCATTTTCTGGGTTACGTAATACCCCAGTCATGTCTATATCACAAATGACAGCAGTCATTTTCTGGGCTAGGTAATACACCAGTCATATCTTATACCACGTATGACATCTGTCATTTTCTGCGCCACGTAATACACCAGTTATGTCTATATCACATATGACATCAGTCATTTTCTAGGCCACGTAATACACCAGTCATGTCTATATCACATTTGACATCAGTCATTTTCTGGGCCACGTAATACACCAGTCATGTTTGTACCACTTATGTCATGGTAAGAACCGTACAGGGCATCCGTATGTTCTGTACAACGCATGGCATCACATCTTGCCCGCACCTTACACGGCAGTAATCACTCCTGCACCACGAATGTCATTCGCTATATCTGTACGACGTATGAAATCGGCCATTTTTTTGTGCAAAATGCGATTTCAGCCATTTTTGTACTGTATAGGAAATCGGCCATACCCTGTACAAAGCATCTTCTTCATCTTCGTACACTTTCAGAAGTCAACTTGAATGTTTAAAGAAAGTAAGTGGTCAGCCTGAGGTTGTTGGTATCTTCACTGAGTCTGCACAGGAATGGTGCTAGTGACGACCATATATGCTATCTCTGTTCCTAATATGTTGGGAACTTTTGCATCACAGATTCCGCAGATGCCAAATTAGACTGAAATACTCTCTGTTCAGCAAGCTAAAGACAGGAACTCTAGCACCGATGAAAAGACTCCAGAATATCTACTGCATAACTATAGTGCGTTTCACAATGTTTGCCGCTGTTTAATATTCAATATCTCTGCAACCACTTGATCGTAATTGTTGCAACTTTGCATATGACCTAATGATCGCTATGTCCCGAGGGGGACATTTTTTTCCTCGTTAACAAACTTATGGTTTTAAATTTTCTTTATTTAAAGTATACAAAATCGACCACCTCCTAGTCCAACCGTGTGTTGACAGGGCTTACCCCTTCATATTTGTGAACTATTTCGATGTAACATCTTGAACGTATTTCACGTGATTTTCCCGGTGTTTTAGCTCACTACCGCACTGTTTTGAACAATACATTTTTCCTTCCGGTGTATTCAGTACATAGGCGTATCTTGCGGTATTCTAGGTCTGTAATACAATGGGTATGAAAGTCAAGTTCCTTACACTGCATCCATTCACGTTTTAGTATAAAAAGTAACATTAACAACGAATAGGCGATATTATTTTCTCAAATATTTCGAAGAAATAAAAAAGGACCTCACGTAGTAATCAGTTAACAAACCCCTCTAACATTCGAATTGTAAAGACGCCTATGCCAAAAATATGCAACTTCCTTCATTTACGGTAAATTATTTTCTTCCAGGACAAAATAATTACTTCGTTAAAAAAGATCAAAGGAATTAGCCGTTGCAAGAAAAGAACACTACCTGCAACATTGAATTTTAAAAAAACTTTGGGACATTGAAAATACAAGATCATATGCAAAAAAATCATGTTTATCAGTGCAAGGAATATGGAGATATTTGAAGTCTATCGTCGACCGATCTTTTTGAAACGATGATGATGATGATAGGAAACTCTTTACAGAGCGATACAACAGGAAGCAATCTGATCATCAGAAGAAGTCCCCCCGTCCGACGAGTGTTTCGGCCCATATACTCCTTTACACTCTAAGGGGGGCGGGCCCACTTGGGTCATGACTCCCAAGCGTCTCAGCCAATAGTTGTCTTGTATCGAAAATGAACCCATTTCCCTTATGGTAGCAACTTTAATCCACAACTCCGCCAGTCGTGGAGGCAATTGTGAAAGTAACAAAACAAAGACAAATTATTCCGTTCGTTCCGTCGCACACACTGAGACACCATCGCGAGGCCGACGCGTCTGGCCACTGAAATTCTGACACTGAACACCCCTATAATATACACCGCCTGTTGCCGCTCAGTCACAGCCCGTTCACTAGTACACCAAAAAAACTCAGCGTATTGTGGACTTAGAAAAATTCCTGGTGTTTCCTGTACCGCAGCGTTTATTGCCATGATTTCCATTGCCCATTGCGGTTGTTCCACAGCCAGCATGATGCCTTTTCAGCAGTTTCACTAAGCCTCTTCAGTGCCCTTGTTCTCGACTGTCCCCTCAGCCCCAACAGTTTCAATAGATCATACACTGATGCAGCCACAAGCCCTCTTGCGCCCACTTCAACAGCCATGACCTTTGCAGTGAACCCATCGTGTCTCAGATCCGCGGCCAGATCACTATACTTGGCCGCTTTGAATGAATGTTGCTCGTCTAATCTGGATTCAAATGGCACGGTCAGTTCAATCAGTATGACCTGGAGCGTTGCTGAAGAATGAAGCACTATATCCGGCCGTCTCCGCGATTTTCTGATACTCTCTGGATATGCCCCTCGTCCAGGTAGGTCTACCGCCATCTCCCAGTCGTTTGCACAGTCAAGAAGAGATGGTAAACTGCTACCAGGATTACTCGGTTTGGGGTGTGCTGACTTTCCTGCCCTCAGAAAGTATGTATTTGCGGTGCTTGGCCTGGGTTTGCTATTCGCCTTCATCCTTGCCAGATCTATTGTCGCAGCAAGCTCATTTAGCACTTTGTTATGGCGCCAAGTGTATCGCCCTTGCCCTAATGCCACCTTACACGCTGAGAGCACGTGTTCGAGTGTCTGCCTCCCCTGGCACAGGGGCACTGCTCATCATCCGACTTTCCCCATTTCACAAGGTTGGTGGCCGATGGCAGCAGGTCATACATTGATCTAACAACGAAGCTGAGCCTAAGAGGTGCCATATGCCATATATCATTCCATGTCAAGGACCTCTGCAGGGCTCCTTCCCATGTAGTCCATTGGCCTTGTTGGACCTGCTGCACTGCTTTGTGCAACCTCTTATCATTCTCAGCTCCTCGTATCTCCTGAACTACCATGTCTCTGCGCTCCCTGCTTGATGCCTTGGACCACCAGCGGATATCTCCATGACCAAATCCCCGTCTATTCGTTTGCGTGTATCCGATTACCTCCCTCAGTTTGAGTGACTCTTGGGCAGCATCAACAGCTTCTTCCACTCTCCACTTCCTTCCTGTTTTCAGTGTAGGCTGAATGGACTTAACCACGTCATCAGCTGACTCGCGTAGCATCATTGCAAGCCTTGCCTTTCCAACTTTGTACTCTTCAACAACTGACTTGAAAGGAAGCAGAAGTTTTGCCTTTTTGCAATACAGTGCTACATCTGACAGACCTGGTGGTACCCCTAGCCACTTTCTCATGAACTTGTTGACCTTCTGCTCTATAGCTTCCACTGTACTTGTGCTTATTTCATATATAAGCAGTGGCCACAGCAACTTCGGTATCAACATAAACTGGAGGCACCACAGTTTGAACTTTCCCAGGAGTCTGCTTTGGTCTATGATCTGTAGTCCTCTGTCTGCCATTTCTACCAAGCATGACTTCAGCCACATTTTGTGGCACGTATGGCATCGCTCATTTTCTGGCTGGTGACGAACCCCCCCCCCCCCCCCTTTTTCCACCATTAAAAAAAAAAAACAAAAAAATCCTCAATATATCCATACGTGATAGTTGCAATACGTGATAGCTGAAATGCGAAGACCTCTTCAGATGATGCAGTAACACACGCCTCGAACTTCGGCCCGATGACCTCCGCCGGCACTGATATCAAAAGGACTTACCGGACACTTGGTCAAGAGAGTCATGCGCCCAAAGGTAAACTTTTCCTAGCCCAGGCTTGTCCCAACCTTAAACTGTATCAGTGTTGCTTTAATCGACAGCGTCGTGAATAAACACGTTCGGTGTTTTCGACAAAGGTAACGAACTCATTAAATTTTGGGGCGTGTTGCAAAGACGAATCCATTAATTTGTAATAAATTCTCCCAAAATTCTTTCTCTCCATCCTCAAGTACCACATGACGCACCTGCACAGGAGTGTACATGGCATAGCCTATCTCCAAACATCATAACTGTATTAATAATAACATTAAGAACGTCCCTTCCCCGACGCTCACGAACTCTCACGGGCAGATATGCAAATTGCCCACCTCCGCCCACCTGAACCCCCAGGTTTATCTGTTCTACAGCCAGATTTCTAAAGGTGAATAAATGTCTTTTTGTGTACGCCGCCCCAGGCTTAGAGTAAATACCTCTCCACCTCCACATTATTTGGTCATTTTTTCCCCCTGCTTTTTCCTTCTATTAAATGCATAGCCCTGGCTGTATCTTTCATATCTGTCCTTATTTCGAAAGCAATACCTGTCAGAACAGAGCGCTCCAACAATAGACCGCCTCTATACTTGAAAGCACGGTAGTCAACATTGTGAATTTCCTCAGCGTTAAAAAAAAAAGTTTTTATTTTCTAAATTTCATTACAAGCTGTCCGGGGATGGAGGGTTAGGAAGGGGGAACTCATACTTTCTGTAGGACAGACCAGAGTCTCAATTTGTTTACATGGAAGCTCTTTCCCGTCTCTAAAGATTATGTTCCCGAAATGGCGGTAGCAGAGGTAGTAGAGGGCAGAAGGAAAAAAGAGAATGAATGAGCAAAATGAGAAACAGAGTGAAATAGAGAGCTGGTGAAATGTGTACATGGCAACATCTTCAAAACAAGAAGGACAAGAAGACGCTGCCGGACAATGAAAGGAATAATGTACTCAGTAAAATTCGACTAAAACCTAAGACACAGTTTAAGTACTTTAAAGGTGGTCAGGGTATTGCACGCACCGTTCGCGTACCTTGCAGTCCTTTTCAGGACTATCCCTTATCTGACTTCCTCGTGCTAGAGAATAGATTTCACCAAGAGGTAACTCTCAGGAAGGTTAGATCAAACACAAGACAAGAGGATAAATACTTCTAGTACTTTTCAGGGCGTTGTATTTGTCGAGGCTAACAGTCCTTTTGAGAACTAACCCTTTTCATGGCTTCACCACGTCAGCTGTCAGGCCATAGTAGTCCTTGTTTGGTCTTAGTATTTATCAAAACTGAACTTGAGTTTACAGAGTTTACTTTTTTTTTTATAGCAGTTGCGCTCTGCTGTAACCAACGGACGTCTCTCTGGGTTTCAAAGATCGTGCCTCGCCACAAGAAGGCAAAAGCGCCAAGGAGAAAAAAAAAAAAAAAAAAAACTTTAGTTGGGTTGATAGTATTTCACACTCCAGTTCAAAACCTGCAGCATACGCATGTTTAATACTTTTTAAATTCGTTATTCAGCTATATGTTTGTTTTTATCGTGTCCTGTTACCCGAGGAAGACTTGTCGTGTCGAAACATGGGTGTCACAGCGTTATTTCCCGTGCATTTTATGTCTAATGATCGTCGAAAAGCCGGTCGGGAAAGGCCGAACGGACTGGCGGAGATAGCCAACCCGGCGGGTCATGTGACTACCGGAAGTCGGGGTGAAAAGGCGCAAAGTTGGGACTAGGAGTCAGCCTCTTGTCCGGGAAGGACGTTTTCCCTTTTGCCAGCTTGATTGCTGGGTATTCGGTATTGGAGTACTGTGAAATGAGTGCCTGCCGTATTATCTGGTCTTTCTGACAGTGAGGTTGTTTAGTCTACAGCAGTTGTAGTGCCCAGATGGGGTTATCTTCAAGCCATAGTTTGATAATATTTCGAAGATTCTGAGAGTGTCATTGTCATAGCTTTTGCCGCTCGTGTGAGCGTTATTCATAGCAGCCGTTTGAGGCATAGTTTGTACCTTCCTGTGTGGAGGTGATAGTCTAGGCTGTTGAGGCAGGTTTGCATTGATATTTACATACTTGTATATGATGTGTTATGTCGGCCGCGTGAGGCTCTGTTGCGTTTTGTTACATTAAAGGGAAGAACCTGTTTAAAGGTGTTTTGGAGCTTTGCCGAATAGTAATTGGTTGTGCCTTCTTGTGCACCTATAGAGCCGACATACATAATATTTTGTCTTTTCGTTTTACCTAAGATATTTAGAAAGGAATACAACTAACGGATATCTCAAAACTTCACAATTCGGTGATGTTGGAGTTACCAACGCATACTGCCTAGGAAAACAAACAGAACTGCCAAGACAACTAATTCTTCTCCTCCTTCTTTGGTCCTTGGCCGCAGACTGACGAAGTCAAATAGTAACTGCTAATAAAAGAGCTGAGATATAAGCGCCGGAAAATGTCGGTATGACCAAAATTAACGAAATCTGCGAGACTGTCACGGGAGAGACCACAGAAAGATTAAACAGTAAAGGTAGTCTCGTAGCAGCAACTGAAGTAGAGGAGTGACGTGTTACGATACTCCACTGTGCCAAGTCCACTTTTATGAGGTGGCGTGACCACTTCCATTTGCCGTCCCTAACTCTTCAGATTCATATACCAATTTACAGCTTGGAAGACTGGAGCGTGACTCCACCAGGTTTCAATCCCTGAATTGGTAACTTTTGCTGCGAGAGGCAAGCGCTCTAACTGCTTTGCCATTCGGGCGCTCTACAACGATTGCATAAACATAAAAGCAAGGAACTCATTCCATCCGCTTTACACTGGATCCAGCTAGTGCACACTTAATGAGCTAAACACAAATCTATGCCTCAGTAAGCTTGCTTTACTCAGAGCTAAAATGAGAAATGTATCAGGAATTTTATCAAGGGACTCTCAGATCTCGTTTCGAGAGTATATTAAATTATTATTATCTGACGTGCAAGTATTGTTACTTAGACCTGCTGAGCATAATAACGAATTTCACAAGCACCTTTCAAATTCCGAATTTCGCCTTCTTCCATTATCCGGCTCACATTTTAAAAGTTCTCCAAGGAATTATACTGAGCCGTCGCATGTACCCTTCTGTCCTATGTACCTGTTTCAGAGCCCTTCGCCATCCCCCACCCTAAAATGCTCCGTATGGTGCACCCAAAAAGGCTTATAAATAGTTAAGAATGCGAAACTAGACACGAGAAACGACAACAAAAGACCAACACTCAAGCAGCCTGCACCAGCCGTAAGAATAGTAGCATCAACAGTGTCAAATACATTCCTGGACGGAAGCAGACTCAATACCCGCGGCAACTTATATTTTGTAACAGCGACGCCGCTGTCGGGGTTTGGAGAAATGAAACTGTCTTTTCAAAATGTCCAACGCTGAGTTCCCTTACTTAAAATGCCTTACTCTCCTGCTGGCCTATTCATTGCCCCTTGTCGGGGGATTTGCTGCTTTTTAAAGAAGTTTCTGGTAGGGATATTCATATTTCTGCACACTTGTATAGACTGACGCAGGAATAACTAAGCCAGGGTACACACAAGACGGTACACAGACTTCAAAACAGTGATTTAGAAGAAATAACTGAAACGTAAAGATGGATATTTTATTGATGTTGCGTTTTTTGTAACAGATATGTTTCATTAAATCCTGTTTTATCTCCCAATTGTACAACTCTGCCGTTCTTTCCCATAAGGCAACAACATCTACGGTAAATTTAGCAGCGCTCAGACAATACGCAATGTTCCTGGGGAATTCAGAAGCAATAAAAAATGTCTTAAGAATATCTTGAAGGGGGAACCAAAACAAAGGTGCTTTTCATTCCTTCCTTACCAAAACATGCCCATCAGTCAACGCTCTTTGCTCCAATGGAAGCATAGGTTAGTTGCGGCACCTTATGGGCGAAAATGTACACGAGTATGACCAGATACACTTAATACAAATATTTTTAATGCTCTTTGATGTTTTTATGCCATGGAAGTCTGTAAAAAAAAAAATCCCGTTCATGCCCTTTGAAGCATATTGGGGAAATGGTGTTAGGCCCATATTTTCTTGACCATCGACACACTAGGGGTGATGTGGTCAACATCACGCCGGCCGCCTTAACCTTCCCAGAGTTGCTCTGGTACCCAATTCATGAGGCTGTGTCGACCCCGGAGACGTTTGCGGTCTAAATAATCCCACCTCAACTGATTGAATCATGGACCACCAAGCTAGGAAGCCAGTGCACTAACCACATAGGCTTCACAATAATAGGACGTGATGATAAGAACCAGCCATGTGCCAATGGGACAGGAGATGAGAAGAAGACGCTGGCTATGAATAGGACACATTTTGAGGAAACCTGCTGATAGCAGCAGACGATCAGCGAGCTAGGAAGCCATTACACTAAACATTGCGCTATCGTGGCTCCTATGGAAGTGTGTAAGAAAGTATTTTTGTCCACAAAATTGTGATATACACGAGAATGTGTTTATATCTTGTTAGTAATGATGATACATAAAAAATGTAGATTAACTGTTTATGGTTTGACCTCATTAGTGAGCATCGGAATACAGGATGTAAGGGTCGTCCTCATTTGACGTCACGCAATATTTGACATTTTTAACCACCCCTCCTCCCCCTTGTCATATTTCGTCACAAAAACCCAGACCCCCCCCCCCCCTTAATATGTCACTAATCTTTTTACCGCCCCCCCCCCCCCTCATATTTTCCTTCTTTTTTTTTTTACTACTAAAAGTAAAAGGCAAGTACCCATTTATGGGAGTGGCCGTGGTTAGAGCGCAGGTCTCGCGGCAAAGGTGGCGGGCTGGAAACACAGTGGTGTCACGCTACAGTATATCACTTATAATGGATACCTGACTACGCTTGGGTCAGGAAAGGCAAAGGCAGCGAGGAGGGGAAGTGGTTACTTCACCTCTCGAAGTTTTATCTAGCAATGAGAAATCTCTAACACTTCACTCCCCTACGGCAGTATCTGATTTGAGATTATCTTCTTATTGTCCATTTGCGAAAGTTTGACGCTTTTTGGTTGTTGTTGTTGTTTGTTGTTGTTGTTGTGGTTGTGGTTTTGGTTGTGGTGGTTGTTGTTGTTGGTTGTTGTTGGTGTTGTTGTTGTTGGTGTTAGTGTTGTGGTTGTTGTGGCTGTGGTGGTTGTTGTTGTTGGTTGTTGTTGGTGTTGTTGTTGTTTGTTGTTGGTGTTGTGGTTGTTGTTTTTGTTAATTGTTGTTGTTGGTGTTGTGGTTGTTTGTTGTTGTTTGTTGGTGTTGTGGTGGTGGTGGTTGTTGTTGTTGGTTGTTGATGTTGTTGTTGTTGGTTATTGTTTGTTGTTGTGGTTGTTGTTGTGGTGGTTTTTGTTGTTGTTGTTGTATTGTTGTGGTTGTTGTTGTTGTTCTGGTTGTTGTTTTTGTTGTTCTCTATCTTCGGATAGGACTAACTTGACATCTGAATTGATTCTGATTTTTGTGTTGGACTTTTAATCTCGATAAATTTCTTTGCTTTCATCAGACTGTTGTCGCGATGGTAATGACCTGTTACTGTTTTTAAAAAAAAAAAAATCTAATTTTAAACAGCACAATCTATTTAGTCTGCATATTGTTTTTCTAAGGTGTCTATTACATCATTCATAAAATAAATATGTAATTAAAAACAGTTTAAAACCAGTTAAAGGTTATAACAACTATCCGATATTTCAGCTGAGATTATAATATTAACTAATAAATATACCCGTGCAAATAATGACAGGGAAAGAACTAAAGCTAACGCTTAACCTTTCAGCATCTGCATCACATTTAGAAGACTAGCCAACTCAGTTGGTCACTCTAAATGAAGTTATTTGTCCAACTTTTGTAAAGTTTTGAAAAAAAAATATTGTTGGCTGTTTTTTCTTTTTTTAAGGGATGTAGTTTATCTGCTCCCCTGTCAAAATGAAACAATCAAATGGTAAGAAAAAATAATAACAATAAAATATATTGTAGATTTTTGACACTTTACCATGTGTTTTCTATTTATTATTTAAAATGTAACTATAAGTTTATAAACTAATAAAACGGTATTGAATCAGTTTTACAAATAACATTTGCTTCTGTTCCAAAAAATTTCATTGTTGACTTTGTAATGCCATCTAGTTTTCACTACTTTAATTTAAAGACGGCTTTATGGTTTGTGCGGTTTAAACTGTTGTTAATGCTTTAGTTGTGCAGTTTTTACTGTTGGTAATATTTTTCCAGTTACACAATCCTGCCACGTGGCTGGTACCAAACTGTATCGGCTACTGCGGTTTTTTTTTTTTTTTTTGGATCTACCGGCTGCGTGGAGAAGGGGAACATGCTGCATGGGCAACAGCTTGATCTCCATATAACTGTGCCCAAGCTCGCGCCCTGGAGAGGACACTCCAGCTTCACCCTATAGGTGTCGGCAAAACACGGGAAGTAGCAGTTACCGGTTATAAGCATTTTGCCCAATTGGCGTAGGGCATGGCGCCAGGGGCTACTTCCGACAGTGGCAGAGGTTCTAGGATCTCACAGGACAGCTACCGCCCGCTTCAAGCTGGGCAGCCCCCAGTCAATAAGGTGTTGTCCCGCCACTTTCTGGTTTCCCCATTGGGTGCATAGGGATTAGGGTCAAACCTATACTGTGGACAGAAAATTTTGCCCCAAGCAAAAGATATCTTCTATGGACAATTAGTAGATCAGTTGGGCGACCACAGCTGAGGTTCAAAGATGTGTGCAAGAGAGATATGAGGGCGAAAAGAGGCTCACACAACAAGCAGTGGAGAGGAGAAAAAGTCGAAAGGAACACCAGGAAAATAAGCAGCTGAGGGCTGTCACCTCAGAGGCGCATTCCCATAGTCAGTTATGACTGAAGGGGTTATTATTATTATTATTATTATGATTAATACATCCAATAACATGATGATGATGAATATATCCAATAACATGATGATGTTGAATATATCCAATAACATGATGAAGATGAATATATCCAATACCATGATGATGATTAATATATCCAATAACATGGTGATGATTAATATATCCAATAACATGATGATGATTAATATATCCAATAACATGATGATGATTAATATATCCAATAACATGATGATGATTAATATATCCAATAACATGATGATGATTAATATATCCAATAACATGATGATGATTAATATATCCAATAACATGATGATGATTAATATATCCAATAACATGATGATGATTAATATATCCAATAACATGATGATGATGAATATATCCAATAACACTATGATGGTGAATATATCCAATAACATTATGATGATTAATATATCCAATAACATGATGATGATTAATGTATCCAATAACATGATGATGATGAATGTATCCAATAATATGATGATGATGAATATATCCAATAATATGATGATGATTTATATATCCAATAACATGATGATGATTAATATATCCAATAACATGATGATGATTAATATATCCAATAACATGATGATTAATATATCCAATAACATGATGATGATTAATATATCCAATAACATGATGATGATTAATATATCCAATAACATGATGGTGATGAATATATCCAATAACATGCTGATGATTAATATATCCAATAACATGATGATGATTAATATATCCAATAACATGATGATGATGAATATATTCAATAGCATGAAATATAATCACGTTGTTATAGTTGTCTCTATAAAACATGTGTCTATTTGTTTGTGTCAGTTACAGCTGTTTAATTAAACTCCACAAAGAGCGACCTATTATTATTCTCCACTAAGGCTAAGTGGTTAGAACACTTTACTCTCGTGGTTAGGTGGGTGGACCTTGTATGGTGAAGCCTGTAACACTTCTCTCCCCTACAGCAAGCAGTATTTGCTATAAGACTACCTGTTACTAAATTACTACACCTGTTTGTATCTGAAACTCACACCGTACACATTTCTATATTACTGTGCATTCTGTTTTGAATTTAAAGTGCTATCCATTGCTTATTTAGCGGCATTATCATTTGGGTTTTTTTTGTCAAGCCGTATATTTAAAGCCGCAGACTGTATAGGTCGGTGCTTATTAGAGTGAAACTTCAGTTTAACAGGTGAAGATTCGCTAAACCGCTGCCCCCTTGATCTCTCAATACTTAAGTTTCTTCCTTGGTTAGCCAAGCTGAAATTTCAATGACACCAGGTGCAAAAAAAACAAAACTGAAACCCCAACTAGTTTAGTATGTTTGTGACGACATGTCACCAGTTATTCTTCTAATGTTCATGCGTGCCACGTCATATCAAACTGTCCAATCTCTTCTCTCTTTGTTGTCCCCTATCTAATTTTCCTTCACTCTTTTCTGTTGTCGCGATATATTCCAGCTGTCTTCTTCTCCTTACATGCGAGAAGAAAGTAGACCACATACATTACAGTCTATTAAATTATACACGCAACTGCTTATTCCGGATTTTATCTGCATAACTGCGTATTGAATCGTATACACTAATGTACATTATACATAATTCTCTATAATATTACATACATGACTACCTTTTAGATTGTACACAGAACTGGTCAATCCTGTTGTGGGCGAAGAGCATAGTCCCTCCAATTAGGAAAGGCATATCAAAGAAGAAAAAATGGACTCTGGAATATCCAAACATCCCCTCTGCAATACGTCCGGTACCATATGGCGATGACCTACCAGTTCACAAAGTGCCAGAATCATTTTCAGCTGCTTCCACTGATGAAGAAGAGGACATTGGTGGTCCTGAACCACCAACCTCAAGCGACCCAGATTTTGAGCAAACTACATCCACTAAACCACACTTAATAACCCAAGGTGAACTGAATGATCTTGTAAGAGATCTGAATTTACCGAAGAACAAGGAGGAGCTTTTGGGTTCCAGATTGCAACAGTGGAATCTCCTGGCAGAAGATGTTACAATTTCTGCATATAGGAACCGCCAGAAGCCGTTTATTACATTCTTTTTCAAAGAGGGTGACCTTTCTGCGTGCCACAACATTTCTGGTTTAATGGCAGCCCTCAAAATCAATTACATACCGGAAGAGTGGAGGCTTTTCATTGATTCATCCAAGACGAGTCTTAAAGCTGTTTTGTTGAATAATGGTAATGCGTTACCGTCAATTCCAGTTGGTCACGCAGTTCATATGAATGAAACTTATGAAAACATTAAGCAGCTTTTGAAGTGTATAAACTACGATCATCATCATTGGTCACTTTGCGGTGACTTAAAAGTGGTCGCTCTTTTGCTTGGACTACAGGGTGGATACACCAAGTACTGTTGCTTTCTCTGTGAGTGGGATAGCCGTGCACGAAGTGACCATTACATCAGAAGACATTGGCCAATCAGGCAGTCATTGCAGCCTGGCAGTAAGAACGTTGAGAACCCAGCACTTGTCGACTCCAGCAAGATTTTGTTGCCACCCTTGCACATTAAGCTGGGTCTCATGAAAAACTTTGTCAAGGCAATGGAGAAAACAGATGAGGCTTTCAAATACCTCATCAGAAAATTTACAAGACTGAGTGAAGCTAAAATAAGAGAGGGGGTATTTGTTGGTCCGCAAATTCGAAAACTTCTTCATGATGACGAATTTCTTTGCGTGTTGCGTGGCAAGAAAAAAGCAGCATGGCTAGCATTTAAGTCAGTGGTGGGCAATTTTCTTGGAAACAACAGATCTGATAATTACAATGAAATTGTAGAAAATCTCCTTCTGAAGTATAAGAGTCTTGGCTGCAACATGTCTTTGAAAATTCATTTTCTGGATTCTCATCTGGATTTCTTTACGTCAAACTGTGGAGCGGTCAGTGATGAGCATGGTGAACGATTTCACCAGGACATTGCTGCTATGGAGACAAGGTATCAAGGCAATTGGAGCCCTTCAATGCTTGCTGATTACTGTTGGACTGTGACAAGAGACACCCCATCGATTGACTACAAGAAGCAAACAAAGATAGCTCGAACAGCGACTGAATAATGACGGAATGGGTACAAATGTGCCTTTTTAAAGCATATGTGAATTTTAAATAATGTTTTTTTTTCTACCATATTATGTTGAAATATCAATTAATTGAGTATGTAACCACAATTTTTATAATGCTAAAGTAGAAAGACTAGCTGTTCACCCCAGAGAATTAAACAAGCATACATTATTTGTATTACTGTAATGTAAATTCATCATTTAAAAAAAAACCAGAGCCAATTGATGAATTTCATTATGATATTTGAAATCAGCATGTCAAAATCAATAAGAAATGGTATATTTAATTTCTGGTACAAATAACTTTTGAAAATTTGTTGACTAGTGTTATATACGTAATTGTACATTAGACCATATACAAAATTGCTTATTATATTATAAAAGTTACTTTCTGTAATATTAAAATAATAATAGCCTCTTTAGTCATAACTGACTATAGGAATACGCCCCTGAGGTGACAGCCCTCAGCTGCTTATTTTCCTGGTGTTCCTTTCGACGTTTTCTCCTCGCTTCTGCTTGTTGTATGAGCTTCTTTTCGCCAAACTGAGGTGGCGCCGTAGATAGCATCGCCACTTGGTGCGATCGGCAGCTTCATCCTCCCAGGTTGCTGGATGTATGTCCAGTGCCCTCATATCTCTCTTGCACACATCTTTTAATCTCAGCTGCGGTCGCCCAACTGTTCTTTTGCCATCTGCCAGTTATCCCTAGAAGATATCTTTCGGGATGCGACCATCTTCCATGCGGCGGTCATGGCCAAGCCAGCGAAGTCTGCATTGTCTAAGCAGTGTATACATCGTGACATGTAAAGAAGTCAACAACAGAATTGATAAATTGTGCTGGAGGCAGGAAGTTGTGGAGAGACATGATCTTCAACGCCACTAGGCATGGCACTTGAAGAGACCTTCCCGACCTCATTTCTACGCAACATTTACACAAAAGAAACTGTCTGCCCTGTCCGTACGCAAGATGGCTATGACGGGACAGTAAACCGAAAAGAAATCTGATCATAATATAAAACAAACATGAGGAATATTAAAACCACGCAGCCGGTAACAGGAAACATAATACACGCATTACTCTTATAGCTGTCATAAATATCAAATTTTTTATTGATTTCAACCAGTCGTGCGTAATCGTAAGCTTCGTAATACACATTTAAAAAATATTTTTTAACGTCAACAATCCCTGAATATAAATGAAGCTTATTAAATGTCTTCCCCTGTATCTAGTTTACTTTCAACTCACATTCACGTTTAGCTGAAGTACAGTTTGCTAATACCCAGTTTACACGGTTCAGTTCTAATGTTTCTGAGACGGGAAATATCCAGTCCGAAATATATGATACGAATACCATGTGACCTATTTAAGGGCAAGTTTTATTTTACAGGTGCTCTGGTGACAGAGAGGGAGAACAAAAAGTAAGGTAAGAGACGACCAAGGTCACGTGTGTGTAGACAGAGACAATGACAAGGGAGGGTACCAGTCCAGTCTGGGCAATGATTTCGACATGGACACCTTTGCAGGCAGTGTCCATGACATGGGTATTATGGTGTTAGCAGTGATATCGACATGGGTACTATAGTGTTGGCTGTGATATCGACATGGGTACTATGGTGTTGGCAGTGATATCACCATGGGTACTATAGTGTTACCAGTGATATCGACATGGGTGCTATAGTGTTGGCAGTGATATTGAGAAGGGTATTAGTGTAGGCAGTGATATAAAAAGGAAGAAATACAACTTTAAAAATAGGAAGTAATTGTTTAAATCACCCTGCAGTAAGATGTACGCTTACTGTGTTTAAGCTAATGAGAGACTGTGAATAACTTCAGCATAGAACTGCGTAAAGTCACAACTACATTGTTGATGTATTTGTGCCAGCTCTTAAAAAGATATGCCGTGTCATATTAAAATTACAACTCACTATAAGACCCAGTCTATTTAACTCATGATTATCATAGAGGGAAGTAATCTGGCTGTCTACAGTGACGACAGTTTATTGCCCATTTCTAGATATTATTCTATTTTATTATGTTTCTGGGAATTTACAAAAAAAAAAAAAAAACAAAAAAAAAAAAAAACAACAACATATTTGTCAAATGGCAGTTGGAGCTTCTGGTTTTGACATTTTTTTTCATGTATATCCAACAGATACAACTGATGATACTGTATAAATATTTAAAAATAGGAAGTACAGACATGTCAAATTCACATTTTACATTCACAGAACAGACGTACCCAACCACCACCAGATGATTATAAAGACTGATTGAAAAGTGACTTTTCAATCAATCTTTATAATCATCTGGTGATGGTTGGGTACGTCTGTTCTGTCATGGCGATTAAGGCGGGTTGTGGGAGGGGGTGTGTGAGTGTGACGAAATCAGTTGTGTCCTTTTACATAATTTTCGTTCTCTCCTGCATTATCAAATTATTTCTTCAGTTTCCTCCCTCATCGTCCTATTATTTGGCATATTTAATGCACCTACATTTTTGCATAGTCACTCCCAGACTTATTTACGTATCACCATGTGAATCGTAGTATGACAATGCTGTGACAGTATTGCCTCCATTGCTTTACAGTAGTGGCCCAACAGTGGCCAAAACTCACTCTTGAGTATGAGCTTCTAATATGGGCTTCAAAGGTGTCTACAGTCGCACAAGATTACTCTTGGCAGATATGTAGATAGAAGGTTAATGACGCTTCTACCACAAAGGAGTTTCAAAAGATATTCAGATAAGCGAATACAATGCTACATTTGACTGAGCACGTTAATTCTAGAATCTGCCGACAACGTTTGTGTAGGATTAAGCAATGGTTTATGTTAGCTCGTTTAAGCCCTTCCCCCCCCCCCTCTCTGATTTACTCAGGTGAATTCTTATTATTCAGGTATAGCTCAGTTTAGAGTGTGTGTAGTAAATTGACTGAGACAAACATGCATTACATTTACAAGGATTAAATCGGAGTTAAATTTGTAAAATTACAAATAACAAAATTTAATAATCACTTAAGTTTTAACAGTTTTAAAATAATTGAATAGTTTAGAAGAAAAGTTTCATCATTGATTTATAGTAGAGTCGGTGGAAAAAAGTTCACTTTGGCAGCTTATATATGGAACTTAGCTGCCAATGACGGTTCTGCTCCTTCTGATGGGTTGGTTCTTTTTACACTGCTCACGCTCGTCACTGGTCAAGGTTGTCGGGTGTAGTTCGTTTCCCAGAAATGTCAAGGAGAGTCTACAAAGTTGGTCCCTCGTCTTAAAGCGTAGACCACTTGTTCCTTCTTGTTCCAGAGATAGTACTTTCTGCTGGTACCACCAATAACTATGATAAAGAATAGAAACGAAACGCTCTTCTGAGTATTGCGTTTCCCAAAACATACTTATTGATAAAAGCCGAAATGCCACCACTGATAATGTCTGGAATGCGGGTGTTATGTTTTAGAGTCGTGTACTGGTCATCACGGAAGGAAGTCTTCTTCGATTACTTCTGCACCATTAAATCAACCTGTCATGTTGACATTGAGTGGGAGTGTCAAGTAACGCGAATGGTGTGATGGTTCGGTATAATAGACCACTTGATAATATTTCTCACACACTCTCATGCAAGGCAATGACGACTTGAACTGCAGCGGGCATTTCACACCGTTTAATAGGGACGCACACATCAGGACAGCACGGAACATAGTCATAGGAACATGTTGACATATATATCATTAGGCATTTGAACAGTAGATCATATTTCATGTAGCATTCAAATATGATGGACGATATAAGGAATCATTCAAGGTTCTGGCAGACTATTGCCACATCCCCTAACTGACTGAACGCATCAGTGGGTGTGGGTGTGTAAACATATAAAGAGTTCACTGGCTGAACCTTTTCCTTGGCTAAGTTCTCCAGCGACATATATCAAAATATTCATGTAATAAAGTTAAACCACGATAGGGGTTTTCATATTAGTGAGATCTCCATATCACTGTCCGATAATAAGTTTGGTATACTGTTCTCAGGACAGCGATCCATAACGATGACAAGAAAACAAGATGGCTGCCTTCCTGAGTCTTGCTCACTCACCCAGCAGAAGGATAATGATGAGCCAAAGTTAATTCACAATTTGAATATCAATAATTTCCTAGAGTTCCCCTACAGTTCCACATTACTAAGGTTGTTACATGTAGACATAAGCTCTGTTGGGAAACCTGTCATCTTCAATGGTATATCAACGACCAACGATGTTCGAAACACGACTCCATCTAGGCCTAACCACGTAGAGATCATCAAAAAGAAGGGTCTGGTATTACCTGGAGTCCGAATTAATAACAAAGTGCATGAGGAGAATCTCTGACAATAGACTCTTGCAGAGATTCCAACTCCTCCTGAAAAAACATGCACAAATCACTTTTCAACCTTGAAAAGGACCAGCCCAAGAAAAACACACACAGCCATATCAAGCGACATTATCGAGACTCCCCACGCATGCTTCGAAAAACGAATACCTGCCACAGTGTTCGGCACAAAGAATATAGTCCGACCTAAACATACAAAGATATACAATATAAGACTGAATCTTCTTGTACTAGACAAGTAATACATATAAATTCAGGCCATAAACATATTGAACAAGATCAATCTATTTTCTGGCCCTAACAAATGAGAAATTACATAAATTCGGTATTCATCCGCGAAATCAATATTCAAGGGGAGATCATCCACATAATCAAAAGTATAAATTAAATCATGGGTGATCTAACTTTGACTGTAACAAAAGTAATCTCTTTTTCATATCAATTAGTTATGTCGTAATCTGTGCGTCAAAAATATGTGCGCAACACTTATGTGTCCTATTTCTTCTATTCTACCATCCCATTTATCTCAGAATTTACCCTCGATGATAATTACATTTAATCCCTCGGGATAAAACTTTCTTTACATTTAAATTGAATAGTTTTAGCTTTACATTACATTTAAATGAAAAGGTTAATTGTACATATAGAATATGTTTACATTTACATTTCCACTGATTGAAAAGTGTTCACAATATAAATTGAATATGTTTTCATTTATGTTTACACTGATTTGAAAAGTTTGAAACTTCCATTACTTTTAAAGTGCACATGTTAACATCGACATTTAAATTGTGTATTATAATTGGAATGTACATCACTTCTTCATCTTTTACTCCCTATTCCATATGGAACCTGGGACTACTTTATGCTTTTAGTTCTCTTTACAAAGCTAGCAATAAAGAAATCACCAGCCTTTAGCAGTGGTGGTTCATGAAATCATCATTCTATACGCTGAGGTTCCCAGCCTCAAATAACTAGGACATCCACTATCGATCTTCACATATTAAAATTCGCATGGCCATATACATACATATGTTAGTTCACATGTTAGTAATACTTACTTACTTACTTAGTCGTTCCCCTTCTACCGTGAGGTGTAGAGGTTTGGAAGAGAGAGCGCCAGGCCATTCTATCAGCTGTCTTCTTCCTGGCCTGGTTCCATTCTAGTCCTCGGTCCTTCAAAGATTGTCTAATGTTGTCCTCCCAGCGGACTCTGGGTCGTCCTGGAGGTCTGGATCCCTGGCTCTTTGTTTCCCATGCTTGTCGTGGTAGCCGATCTTCTCCCATTCTGCAGACATGGCCAAACCATCTTAGTTGGGACTGTTCTATTTGGGTCTGCAGCGGATGGGATTTTAGGCCTTGACGGATCGTCTGGTTGCGGACCATGTCTCTTCTTGTTACTTCAACCACTTTCCTCAGATACCTCATTTCTGAGGTTTGGATCTGGCTTTTGTGGGTTGTAGTCATTGCCCACGACTCGCATCCATATGTCAAGACTGGGACATAGGTGGAGCGGTATACAGCCATCTTCGTTTTCTTACCAACCTCTTTCTTGCTGAGGAATCCACGATTTATGGCCTGAAAAAGTCTCCCAGCCGCTGCTTTCCGAGTGGCCAACTCTTCTTTGATGCCTCCCTTTCGGTCTATAATAGCTCCGAGATATTTAAAGTGGTCGACCTGCTCCAGGACCTGTTCTCCCAACTTAATCTGATGTTTTCTTTCTTCTCGTGATATCACCATGGATTTTGTTTTAGAGCTGCTTATGACCATCCCTCTCTTCTCCAGCTCTTCCTTCCAGACTTGCAGGTTGGATTGGAGATGTGCCTCTGATTTAGCAATCAGGGCAACATCATCAGCAAATGCCAGCTCCGAAATATAGACCTGTCTCATCTTCCAGTACCCCACTGAATACTTTCTTGTTCTTTCCTTACATGCCTTGATGACATCGTCCATAAGGAGTATGAAGAGGTAAGGTGATAGGATATCACCTTGTCTTACACCAGTGGTGGTTCTGAACTCTTCTGACTTATGGTTTGCTGTCCTCACATAATTTCTGCAAGACTTGTAGAAGCTCTGTATAGCATGAATCAGAGGTGCTGGAATGTTCTACCTTGCCAAACAGTCCCAAAGTTTGCTCCAGGGGACCCTGTCAAACGCCTTTTTTCAGATCTATGAAACAAAGATGGATCTCACTCTTATACTCAAGGGCCTTTTCACTCAGCTGTCTGAGTGTGAAGATTAGGTCTTGAGTACTTCGGTTTGCTCGGAATCCGCACTGGACCTCATCCAAGTGTGGCTCAGCTAGGCGTCGGAGTCTCTGCTCTAGGATTCTAGAGTAGATTTTACCAGGGACACTGAGAAGGGATATGCCTCTATGGTTTCCACATTGTCGATTGTCACCCTTTTTGAAAATTGGTGTTATGATGGCAATATCCCAATCCTTTGGTATGGTCTTGTTGCACCATGCTGCCTGTAGGACCTTTAAGAGTAATAGGTCGCCTGATGCTCCCATGTACTTAACCATTTCTGGTGTTATACCATCATGCCCTGCTGCTTTGCCCATCTTGATTTTCTCTAGTGCTGCCCTCAGTTCTTCCATCTTTATGTCATCTTCACCATCATTGGTTTCCTCTTCTGTGTCAGTGGTTATCATTTCTGATGCTTCATCATGCTCACCATCCAGGAGTTCTGAGAAATATTCTTTCCATCTTTCCATTACTTCCTTCGGGGCAGTAAGCAATTTGCCTTGCTTGTCTTTTATAAATTTGAGAGGGCATTGTTTTTCTTTCCTCATGTTCTTTAGGGTCTTATAGAACAATTTCTGGTTTTCTTGTGCATCTTTTTCTAGCTTTTCTCCAAATTCTTCCCAGGACTTCTGTTTTGCTGCTAGCACTTTGTTCTTTGCTTCTGTTCTGAGTGTCACATATTCTCTACATTTGTCCATTTGTCCTGTTGTGTTTTTAGCTCCTAAGTATTGTTTCCATGCCATTTTCTTCTCTCTTATTTTCTCTTTGACTTCCTCTGTCCACCAAGGTGTCCTCTTTCTCTGGTTCCCAAGTCGGACTTCACCGCATGCTTCTGCAGCAGCTGTCTTTATGATATCCTTGAATTTATTCCAGAGGGTTTACAAGTCATCAGGTCGTTCTTCTGTGTTGCTCACTGCTGTAGCAATAAGCCCCTGATATCTGGTCTTAATTTCTGGCTCTCTCAGCTTGTAGGTCCTAATGCTCATTTCTCCTGCTCTTTTACTTGGTTTCTTGCGTGATGTTGGGCAGTTCCTAGGCTGAGCAACTCTTTCAGTTGTTCGTTTGATTGTTAGCAGGTAGTGATCACTTCCAATCTCTGGCCCCCTCCAGACTCTTGCATCTCGGACATATCTGAATGAGCTTCTCCGAACAATGGCATAGTCGATCACTGACTTCTCATTCTTGGTTGGTTCACATCTAGTGTATGCATGTATGCGCTTATGGGGGAACTTTGTGTTTGTAATGATCAGATTCTGCTCACTGCAGAATCTAAGGAGTCGCTTTCCATTGTCATTGAGAGTATCTTCACCATATCTTCCGATAACTCCACCCCATCTAGCATGGTCATTTCCAACTCTGGCATTAAAATCTCCGAGCATAATAACTTCATCTAGGCAGTCATCCACTGTCCTTTGAAGCAGCTCGAAGAATTCCTCCTTGACCTCTGCTCTCTCATCCTCATTTGGCCCATACACTATGACCAGGTTGACTATGGTTTCTCCTTCTTTTAGTTTTACAACCATAATGCGCTCCGAGACAAAATTCCATCCCTTGATACTATCTTTTTGATTTTGGGCCACAATGCAACCCACGCCCCCTTTAGCTCTTTCAGATATGGGTACACCACTGTAGAGCAACGTGTTGCCATCGAGATCCATGACTCCTTGTCCTTTTTTCTTCGTTTCCGTTATAGCCAGGATTTCTAGTTTTGCTTTCCTCATCTCTTCCACCAGCTCCTCTTCCTTCCCATTTATACTTCTTGTGTTCCAAGTTCCATAAGTCGTAGTCCGTAGTCCGTTCCAGTTCGTCGCCTTTAGAATCAGTCCGGTTTTCTCTCTTGTAGTTCGCGTAATCATGATTTAAAGCAAACAGGTGATTGGCCTGTTGTGCCTTTGCATGGTGGAGGGGCTGCCTCCTTACGGCCTCCATGCAGGCCGCCCTCCTCCTTTTTCATCCGGGCTTGGGACCGGCATTGGCGGAGTTCACATGTTAGTAATAAAATATAGAATGGCTCACAGACTTTTTGCTCAGATGAATAAAAGAGACTTGAATCGGCCTCTTACACGCGTCTGGGGTGTCGTTTCTTTAATAAGATAATTCCCTCTCTGACTCCGTGTGTTCCAGTTTCCTCAGATATTCCACTTTTCCTTATTTAAAATGTTAGAGATTTCCTGGGCTGAATTGTAAGTCCTGATGAATACTCCAATAAAAGATGACCGGTCTGATAAATGGAAATTCTGAATTCTAACTACTGGCAAGTCTGGTGTCTTTAGCAGCGTGAATCTCACAGTGAGCTAGACTGACTGAAGCGTCAGGTTATATTCATTGTCCTACCCCGCTCTGTTTTGTTATGGAACTCAATGATCAGCCAATCTGATTTGAATATTTTGCATGACTCACGTAGTGCAAAATTTCAAACATTACTTTTCTGAAAATGGGCTATAAACATCCGATTGCCCTGCAGACGAACTCATAAACATGTTGTTAAACTCATACGACAACGTGTGTCAGATGTAACCCTTATTACTTTCTTAAAAAGTAATGTCGTGTACACTAAATGATTGTATCATACGTGTCCGTCATAAATGTGTCGCACAGACAGGTAATCTTGTTATTTGTTGCCTGAGCAAACAAAAACCGACTACGGGCGAGTAATTTTATCACCCGGCCCAGGTTGAGCAAACAGAATCATGCGAAACTGAGCAAACCCACATTGGTTTTCACCAGCTCTAATCTCAGCAAATCTGTGCCGCGTCAAGCAAAATGTGATTATTATCACCTACAAGAGGAGCCGCGCTAGCGTAGTGGTTACAACACCGCTCTGGCGACCGGGTGATTCAGGATCAAACCCGGGCAACGGCATTTGAGGATTTTTCGTCGACCGGGATTTGGACTGGATTAACTCGAGACCTGGCGAGAACATTTGAAGGAGTGTCGTCGACCAGGGACTGGCGGCTCCTGAGCCGACCCAGCTCTAATGGGTACCTCCGAAAACGGCGAGTATCTGCCTGAATGGCGAGGGACACTTTTCTCTGTACAAGAAAATAGGATACTCACGTAAAAATCAATGTCAGGTTAGACATAAAAAAATAACCTGAGATTTCGCCTCGAGTATTAGCGGGCGTACCAAAAAACAAAAAAAAATCACCTACAAGGAGTGTGACAATGATTTGACAATATCAAATATCTGCTACTTAGCAGAGAAAGAAAGTGCGACAATTGAAAGCACGCAATAAAATCCGTACCATAAATGTGCCAATTACTGCCGTCGTAAAACAGAGATTAGGAAGAAGAAGGGGTCGCCCCAATCCATTGTGTGACAAAGGCTAATTAGACAGGCCAGCGGATAATACTTTTATCACTTGAGTCGTCTCGTCCCCTTTGATAAAAGACGGTCACAGGAAATCATTGTTGACACAAGGTGGTCTCGCACGATCGATGGAAAGACAACCAGATTGTCTGTCTAAGAAAACCATCTGGGTTATGTACTTAAACACAGATGATAATAGGTAATCGCTTCCGATAGTCCGTATCTGTATCAATATTACAGATAATCTGTCAGAGGAGACAATATAGGCGGAAGATATTAGTCAGGAAATGAGTTCACAGATGTGTTCGTAAGTTTGCACAAGTGCAATCGGAAGTATTACTGCCATATTTGAAAGAGGTCACGAGTTTAAATTGTAAAATTGATACTTTAAAACACGTGGGGAATAGTAATGATTTAACACCCTGACCCATATAGTTTTAAAGAGACAGGATTGGTTTAAATAGAGAGCCTGAAATAAACTTTAGCTCTCATTGGAAAGCTGAGCGGAAATACCATATGGGACTTGGAGCGGAAAATGAGAGATATAAACTACAAAGTCGGAGACACAAATCAGACTGCATTTTCAACAACTCCCCGGAGCCAGAGAAAAGGATCTGACAAAGAATTCCAAAATTAAAAGTGACAGATCGAAGTATTTGGGTGTCTTTATAACTTAAAAGAAAATCCGCAATTTTAAACACAAAGACTGGAAACTTAAGGAATCAGAAACACAAGTCATAAGAGTGATTCTGAAACTACCCCAGACCGAGTGTTCAAAGCATCAAATGAACGTTGCTGTGTCCATTCTACTGTGCCAGGAGATTGTATATCTCATTCGGGGTGAGTTGTAAACATGTGCTTTACAAAATGTGAATTTGACATGTCTGTACTTGCTAAGTGGTTAAACCAGTCATAGGACGCTGGCAACCTCAACATATGAAAATAGTATATCCATAAACCGCTACAGCAAGCGCTGGTGATTGCTTCATGCTAGTTCCCTCAGGGAATCGAACGCAGAGGTAACTCCAGCCTCAGAAGGGAGCAGTTGTGAGTGATGATTACATCCCATGTACGTAAATTGCATGAATATCATTTTGTGAGATTATGTACCTTGTTAATGTTAGTTCAGGCACAAATCATTGCACTCGCGCTGTCCAAACACATATTTTCCCATTAAAATACCCAGAAGAATATTGCTGATTTCTAATAATATTCCCTGAGCTATGCTGTATATGCTCAGGGAGAACAAATATTCAGAGAGACCCAACTGGTGGAAGGACAGCGAGACAATGCGCCTGTTAATCTTCAGCCCACAAATGTACTTAGCAGAGGCATTTGTTCTTTTATTTTTCCTAAAGTTCGTGGTACGAGACTACATTTCTGTTCGTGGTTACAAAATTACACTTACGAGAGACCAGTCTGAAGTAAGAGTCTTAGCCACTATCTTGTGATTCAAGAGCTGGGTTCGACACCAACTACCTAAAGTGGACACGTTGTAAAGACACCCACATTGACATTAATAGTGGAGTTCATCTAGACGCCTCTAGAGAATAGCCGTCATCACGAAAGACTCGACAACCAACCACTGCAGTACTCCACAAGTTACGTTTTTGTTAACAGGCAAAAGCAACGGACAATAATTATCAGTCCCTAATTAAGTCTCAGTGAAAACATTTTTAAAAACCTTTAAAGTCACTTTCATCCATATTTATTTAAATTTGTTAAAGACTAATTGATTTTTAAATTTGTTTTATGTTATTTTACAAATTCATAGTTGATTCAGTTATTATAGATATCAGAGCGCATGTGTGATCGAGAATCTTTTATATATATATATATATATATATATATATAGTTATAGCCATAGAGCCAACAATACTTATAACAAGAATTTAGCTGGATTAAACCAGCCGGGGGCTCGAACAATCCACACTATTGCTTAAAACTTCACAAAAGGTGCCGGATCAGATTTGTTAATAGTGCTGTGCCCTATGCAGCATTGTTCTTGACTTCTGAATTATCTTGTGAACATTCCCTTGAGATAGAAGCGTCATTTTTCGTCTATCTACAACTCTGCCAAGAGTAATTTTGTACGAAGGTAGACACATTTGACGACCCATTTTAGATACTCTTGAGTTTTGGGGACCACTACTGCGGAGCATAGGGGAAGTAAATCCCGTGACAGAAATATTCAGATTTAAACTGCTCCGCTATTTTTCCTGTGCAGGCCATTCAGCATACAATCCATAATATCATTTTGTATGCTTCTTGTTATTCCGAAGACAGTAGCTGATTCTGGAAGTCTTTTTAGCTCTGCTAACTGCACTAATATTAGTCACACGAATACTCCAGAACTAATTTTGCATTCTTACTAATGATGGCTTCTTAAAAGCAGATCTCGAAGTCGCCACACAAAATTTTACTGTTGAAATAAAGAGCTAAACAAATGTTGGCTTTTACTCGCTTAATGAGTTAACTATATTGAGCATCTGTTAACTTCATTTTTTTTTTAAACTTTGTAAATATTAACTGTTTCAGGTCACGGAAGATCGATCTTGACGGTTGGTGTGAAATAGGAGTGGTTTTATCTTCTCTAACTAGTCCCTTGTCTCTTACTCCTGTGGTTGTCTACAGATTTTATCATGCATATCGAGAAAAGAGGAAATTAGGCTATATGCATACATTCTTACTTACTCCCAACTAATGATAGGTCCCATCTGTTTTGTTTTCTTCTCTATTTTGTGTGTGTGTGTGTGTGAGTGTGTGTGTGTGCGTGCGTGCGTGTGTGTATGTGTGTGCATATTTCGCATAGAAAACACAGCTGTCTCATAAAAGTATGATACACTTTTAAAAATGTCTACCTATAGGGGTACCCCGAATAGTTTCCGAAAAAAGTGAAAAGGGGGGGGGGGGGGGTAACCTTTAAGATAAAGATAGAATTGTCCTGCAGATGTCTCCGACATGTCGTACCAGTCGACTAATGTGAGTTTATGTTTGACGTTGGTAACCTCATGATGACTGTAACGAGAGAAGTTGATATTATTTGAAATATAAGATGTCCTGGACACAAAGTTGTATTAGGTGATACCAGGATAGTGCCAGATAAGAGTCTGGTCTTATAAGCAATACCCCTTTCTCTGAAAAGAGTAAGGGTGTATAGACATCAAAGGTAAGATCAAGCTACATAAGTTCCTAGGTATGATGATAGTGCATTATCCTAGGTTCCTAAATGCTCCTCTCAAGATTCTCCTCTGTTTTTAATGTTAAGCTCTGCTAGGGGTATTAACTAAACTATGTACCAACAAGAACTGTAACTTAACTTAAATAATTCAAGTAAGTCTGTTGGTAAATATTTACAATTTATTTTATACAAGTTTTTCTTTTCTTTGTGAAAATCTTTCACTGAACTCAAAATTTGATTACAACATAAAATGAATAAAATCACTTGTAAAATGTTCAAAATTATCTACAGTCTTTAAATTTGTAGGAAAGTTCTTATCTCTTGGCTGAACTCACTCTGGTGGTAGTCTGACTAAATACACTGACAAACAACATTTTTCTTTCTTATATAAGAATAAGTGTTCTTAGGTCAGTTTCTTGCGCTGATTTCAAATTTGAAATCCGTTTATCTCTATCACGTCGGGTTCTTAAGATATTTGTGAATAAATATATTTTTGGGAAACCGTTATTTGCTCCGTTTCATTTTTACTATATAACTTTTTAAAAATTAATAAAATGCAAAATAATTCTACTTTTTATACTGCTAAAAGATGCATGACATATGTTACGTTATATTTCAAATAGTTACTGTATTTTGAAATAATTCTGAGTGAAATATGGCTTCTAGAAATTGTAGAAATTCGGCTGATCTGTTCTGTTACGTGTGCGGATATTTTACCGATCGTGTTCACCAGAAAAACTTTACACCATTGCTAAAGAAAGCATATGAACTTTATTTCGATTCGAAAGTTGATGATGCAAATAAATCTTGGAAGCCAAATGCAGTTTGTTCGACTTGTGCAAATACATTGGCAGGTTGGTTACGAAAATCGCCGAAGCATAAGTCGATGCCTTTTGGAGTGCCAGTAATATGGCGTGAACCGACAAATCACGCTACTGATTGTTACTTCTGCTTGACAAATATCTAATACGTGATCTCGCTCTCCCCAAAGGATAAGCAGAATTACTCGGTTCACGACTCAAAGAATGGAATCTTTTAGCGCCCAATACTCCGATATCTAAATTTCGTCATAGACACAGAGAACTTGTTCAATACTTTGAGGTGGATGATGACATTTGCTATTGCAAAGATGTAAAAGGTCTAATGGTGCACCTCGGTCATGAGCACATAGTCAACGAATGGCGACTTTTCATCGACTCTTCCAAGACTAGTCTAAAAGCCGTGTTATTGCATAATGGAAATTTATTTTCATCAATTCCAGTCGCCTACTCTGTTCATATGAAAGAAACTTATGACAATATGGCTATACTTTTGGCAAAAATAAAGTACAATGACTACCAATGGCGGATTTGTGGAGACCTAAAGGTCATTGCAATTCTCAAGGGCATGCAAACTGGGTATACTAAAGTTTGTTGCTTCCTATGTGAATGGGACAGCCGCAACAGACAGGAACATTATGCAAGAAAGGTGTGGCCTATCAGGGATCGTATGCAGCACGGGCATAAAAATGTAATACACGAGCCATTGGTTAACAAAGACAGCATCATTTTACCACCGTTACATATAAAGTTGGGGCTCATGAAGAATTTCGTAAAAGCGTTAGATAAAACGAGCAAAGCTTTCACTTATCTTCGAGAAAAGTTTCCGCAAATTAGCGATGCAAAGATTAGCGATGCAAAGATAAAGGAAGGTATCTTTGTAGGACCTCAGATTAGGAAAGTTATTGCAGACAAACAATTCGAGAACTTGTTACATGGTAGTGAACTTCGCTCATGGGTGGCATTCAAATCGATCGTCGATAACTTTCTGGGAAATCACAAATCTGTCGACTATGTGCATATTGTTAAGCAGTGCATACATGCATACAGAATTATGGGCTGTAACATGTCCCTCAAAATCCATTTGCTCGATTCGCATCTTGACTTTTTCCCTGACAACCTTGGCGAAGTCAGCGATGAACATGGAGAACGATTCCATCAAGATATCGCCGTAATGGAGTCACGTTATCAAGGACGGTGGAGTGTGACCATGCTTGCCGATTATTGTTGGATGCTTCATCGCGATGTACCACATGCCATTCACCGATGAAAGTCGACTGCAAAGAAATTCAAGCCTACATAACTGTTATACTTCTTGTACAAATGATGTTGTAATACTGTATGCATTGTTAAAAAACTTCAATTGCGTATTTCTAGAGATCCCGACCTGATAGAGAAAAACGGTTTGCAGATTTAAAAACAGCGCATTAAAATTGACCAGAAAAACATAGAAATGTTAGAGAAAGAAAAAAAAAATTTTTTTTTTGTTAGTCAGTGATATTAGAATCAATAAAAGTTCCTCAGTTACTGAATTTCTGTCAATTATTGACCAGGGATTAGTCTATCTAACTGCACTGAATTTTCCTCATTAACTACTGTCTTAGTTGAATTAGTATTGTGGTCTATTTGGTTCTACACTAAACAGTAGCCTTGTTTGGCCACTTATCTCCTTTTCTTGTTTTGAAGCCTGTCCCACTTCGGTTCTGGAAAGAAAGATCAACTAAGATTCTTCCAGGCCTTGGATACTAGGTGGCTGTCCCTCTAGACAAAAAGGGCGCTTGCACCACTAGCTCCTTTAGTTTTGGGCTGGCTCTTTACAAGTATGCGTGTGGTACAGGATGTAACCTGAAATACAATTGTTAACCACTGTATTGTCTATCTCTATTTCCCTAACACAGATGTAGGGGAATGAGAGACAGTTTCAGACAGAGTGCAAGTAGACACACAGGACATAACAAATCAGTATTAACACAATTCAGTTCACTGTGAAGATAATCTTTCTCCAATTCCTTGGTCACAACTAGCTGTCCATGATTAGCCTCCATACAGTTATTAGGTTTTGTTGAAACTACTATGTGATATCTTAAACAATACAGTAATACAATGCCTTTCATCCTTTCCTTTGTTCCTGGTGTGTGTCCCATTTCATCAAGAAATAATTCTTTAAATGCTTTTCTAAAACTATGAACACACTTCCCGCTGCCATTCTCAAATTATTTGAATATACACAGGCTTGGTTTTGCCTCCAGAAATTACATAGTGGTTTTATAACACATTTTTGCACACTTCCTAACACACCATTTAATTAATTAATTAGAACTATATATATATATATATATATATATATATATATATATATATATATATATATATATATATATATATATATATATATATATATATATATATATATATATATATATATATATATATTCTTTCTTACCCTCAAGTACATACAGTCGAGCTATTAATGGTCACGCAGTCTGCTCTCAGATGCAGAAGGCAAAGGAAGTCTTCACTGACAGAACTAAAGCTCTCGCTGTATTTTGAAAATTGTATGGCTTGCTTTCGCAAGAAGGCAAGTGCTTATATAACTCAGGGCCGGCCGACACGGGAAGAAGTACTGCTGCCGTGTGTTGCAAACGCAAATATCGGCATATATTTGTCTAGATGTGCAAATCTTGAAATCTATGAATTCAAATATCTTCGTTATCCCTGGACCGATTTCCTTCATCTCAGGCTTAAAATACGCTCTGGATTAGTTTTTATCTTTCTAGATAATTGTCGTTTTCTTACATACTTCCATCTTTTCCTAGGCGCAGCCTAAACAGCAAAATTTTAGACTAGCCTAATGTTTCGATGCATTCTATTTCACGTTTCTCTGTTATTATAATACTATGTATGGAAGTCTTTACACCTACTTATCAAGGAACATACCTATTATTAAATTATTAACCTCTTCCAGGCGGTACTTCGCTCATAATACTGTAGTTTAATTCCATACCCAACTGGGTTACACAGATTTGGACTGGCCATGATGAATGCCTAATACTAGTGTAAACAAGCGAATAAGGAGACCATTCCATTGGTCCGTCAAGGATACACTGTTATAAAGTACGGTGTACCGTTGTGGTAAGAATGACGTATTGTGAATCAGACTTCACGACAAGGACAAATAAATTGCTACATAAACCACCGATGTAAGACCATGTGAATGCCTTGTGCATGCTTCCTGCAAGTAGATCCAGCTACAGTTGTGGCTCCGTGCTCCATAGGGAGACAATAAGAGAGTCGAAAAGAGACGCTGGCAATGGAGAGGTCATACACCGAGGCTACCTGTTGATTTTTTTTCCTATTCAGCAACACTTAAGCTTCAGCCCTTCGGCCCAATTACATAATAAATTTCATGGCATTGCGAAGCTTGGGAGCCTGTGGACTTTCCTTCCCACCCGGTCAAGAGCCAGATGTCCGTGCCATCTCCGCTCCTTCCCGTCCACAGAGGGTTAAACAACCTGTTGATAATATAACAAGGCAGTCCTTGTTATTGAACCCCCGGGTTAAAAGACGTAAAGGGAGATGGAAGAAAACACGAAGAAGAGAACTGGCAACACACGTGATAGGGATAAAAGAGAATTAAAAGACGGTGAACAGATGGTACTAGACAGAAGGACTTGCATGAATTCACTGAGTGAACATACTACTTGGAGAGCTGGGCAGTAATAGAGGAATAAATACATGAAATTAAATTATGAATTCGCTGAGTGAACATACTACTTGGAGAGCTGGGCAGTAATAGAGGAACAAATACATGAAATTAAATTATGAATTCGCTGAGTGAACATACTACTTGGAGTAGCTGGGCAGTAATAGAGGAATAAATACATGAAATTAAATTATGAATTCAGAGTGAACATACTACTTGGAGTAGCTGGGTAGTAATAGAGGAATAAATACATCTCATCTCATCTCATCTCATAATCGTAACCTCTTCTACCTCGTGAAACAAGGTGTAGAGGGGACCCAAGGAGCACAAGGCCCTGGGCAAGACATGTAATCGAAGAGACTGGCAAACAGGTGATTAGCCCATTGTGCCAGGAATAAATACACGAAATTAAATTATGAATTCAGAGTGAACATTCTACTTGGAGAGCTGGGCAGTAATAGAGGAATAAATACATGAAATTAAATATGAATTCAGAGTGAACATACTACTTGGAGAGCTGGGCAGTAATAGAGGAATAAATACATGAAATTAAATTATGAATTCATAGTGAACATTCTACTTGGAGAGCTGGGCAGTAATAGAGGAATAAATACATGAAATTAAATTATAAATTCAGAGTGAACATACTACTTGGAGTAGCAGGGCAGTAAAAGAGGAATAAATACATGAAATTAAATTATGAATTCGCTGAGTGAACATACTACTTGGAGAGCTGGGCAGTAATAGAGGAATAAATACATGAAATTAAATTATAAATTCAGAGTGAACATACTACTTGGAGTAGCAGGGCAGTAAAAGAGGAATAAATACATGAAATTAAATTATGAATTCGCTGAGTGAACATACTACTTGGAGTAGCTGGGCAGTAATAGAGGAATAAATACATGAAAGTAAATTATGAATTCGCTGAGTGAACATACTACTTGGAGTAGCTGGGCAGTAATAGAGGAATAAATACATGAAATTAAATTATGAATTCAGAGTGCACCCTACAGTAAACCTCTCACTGTCTGACCACATGCACATTTACAAGAATGACAGTGTATATACATTTAATGTTTTTACTTCATCGTTATTCAAACCATAAAGCAGGGGCGGATTGACGGTGAACGAGACTCCGGGGCAAAACAGATCATTATTCACTGACTACCGATTCCACATGGAGAAGTTAGGGGAATGTGGAACCCCCCCCCCCCCCCCCCCCCCCCCCCCCCCACCCCCCCCCCCCCCTTACTTCTGTGGGCTTCGGGCACTGTCTGAAATGCCTAGCGCTCATTCCGCCCCAGCCATAAAGTATAAGCGCCCGGTTCAGTATACGATGACGTAGCAATGGACCAATGACTGTGGACGAGGCCTATATTTTGCCACATGCGATGAAGAACCCGGATGTTTTGCTCAGAACCGATAACCTGTTATTGTCTACCTAATTAGAGCAGCTTTAGTTATTTGGTAATGTAAGAAGTTGCCGTTTGTAAGCGTATAACCAAAAAAATTCTTCTTTTTTCCTTTTTTTTTCCTTGGGCGGCGGGCTTACGTGATTATATTGCGACCCGCCACTGCCTTTTGGCGAGAACTAAAACTGTCTGCGAGTGATTAGAATAATATATAAATACTTGCGTAACAGCAGCGGCCGTGAGGGATTACGGGTGCGTTTATCAACCCGCATAATGTACGCAGATCAGGTACATATACATATATGATTACATAGATAATAAAAAAATCGACAGTCGCGATACACGTTCAGCGCCAAATGTGGCATATTTAAAAAAAAAAAAAAAAAAAAACAGAGCTCACTGAAGAGGTATTGACACAATTGAAAATAGTATTTACATAGGGAGAAAAAATATATATGTAATGTAATGTAATGTAATGTACTCTTGTAGCAATAATTTTTTTCAGCAATTTGTTCGACATTCTAGCCCCATGCAGAATCTTATGTTAGTTGCATCTTGCGATATGAGGAAAACATGGAAAGAACTCGAGCGGAGGGCACGGGACATGAAGACTTGGCATGTATTTGTTGAAGGCCTATGCTCCTCGGGGAGATAACGGGTATTGATTGATTGAGTGATTGATTGACTGATTGATTGATCTTGTGATATGCCTGAAGAGAATGTAGTTCTATTCTTTCATTCTTCTCAGAGACCCAGAAAAACTACTTGCAGATTATATAATATATATATACTAGTGTAAAAGTCCGTCATAAGACGGGAATTACATACAAAAGCACCACTACATAACGGCAATTTTACTTATTCAAAAGCATTTTTTTTTAAAAACCACTGTGCATCACCACAGTACACGAACTACTTAGCAGCAGCGAGGATCCCAATGTGTGTATACGGAATCACACATTCTATAAATATTTTTGTACACACCGTCATTTGGGCACTTTTCTTTGTCGAGTGTTACTATTTTCGGGAGATTACACATAAGGGAAACAATACAGTTAATGTCTAACTTTCAACCACAGTTGCATCCCTTAGCGTTACTGACAGAAAAAACTGGGATTTTATATATATTGATGTATGTATATATGCACAGTTAGCACTTATATCTCCTGTCTGTGTCATCTCAGCCAGCACTAACTATTCGTATTTACTGGAACACATAAACCACATATTTGCTCTATATAGACTGGCAACTGGTCAATCGTGATCCCCCAGTAGATCACATAACGGGGATTTGATAGATCTCTACGAAACGGAACAGGGAAAGACATATTTTTAAAGCTACACCTTATACAGGCAGCATTTAAAAGCAGGGTGCACTCGGGATTACAGGTGCTTTTTTCAGCATTTCCCGTGAAAACTGAAGAGACTCACTTTAACTCACTTTATCCCTGACCCGCATACGTTAGCAACCATATATTTTCTTTTAAATGGAGTTAACATTCGGTTTGAAAAAAAAAAAATGTTTAACTGGAATATTCCACCGCTCCGTCGATGGCACAGCAAAACAGACCGTCCGGCAGGTTTACAAGTTACATACACACTGTATTTATTCTAAATCCCAAATACTCTGACACCTGAATACAGACAAGACATTATCAAGGTATATCATTACAGAGCTCAACGTTTCTAAAGTAGATCCACACATCTCCTGTAATGCCCGCTGCTGCTATATGCCAGCCATCTAATCTCTCATAGTTTTACTTACTCACTTATTAGTACACTTTATGTTTCAAGGTTGTGGAGTCGGCCACAAAATTTATTCCGAGTCATGAAATTTTAGAAGTCCGACTCCGACTACAGTTTTTTTTTTTTTTTTTACTAATCATGTGGCATAAAAGTCGTAGTTGGAGTCCGGACAATTTTTACAGACTCTGACTCCACTAAAAAACGACCGACTCCACGACTCCGACACCACAGCCCTGGTATGTTTTGCCATTTTCAAAACTCAACTCATAATTTATTTCGAGTATCCCAGTTTTTAAGGTCATGTGCGATATCATTTTTGGACCCGATGTGTTAGAACACACGTTACAATCTTTTGTTTCCTGTAATATTTAATTCACTACGTGTTTATTGGCCTTTGTCCGGGTATGTTACATTTGAGAAAACATCTCATTAGCATGGGAGATGCGTCAACCGTTGTTTCAGTCTATAAATAGGAATCGGAAATTCTATGCTACTCGGCTGTGGCCACAAACGCGTGGATTTAGTAGTCATAGTTACTCTATTGTTGTGGTTCTCAACCTTTGTAGGATCACGACCCAAATGTCACAGTTGGTGAAACTGGGGACCCATGTTGTGAATACAGGAATTCGACCAAAGACATGCCGCTTAAAACTTCGAGTAAGGGGAAACTAAGGCACGTGACATATCCCACTATTTCGCGCGACCAAGTTTTAAGTTGCCAGCCATAGCTTGAGAATCATTGCTCTAAGGGGAAAATAAAATAGAGAAATCATACGGGGCAAGTCATGAACATTACACAAGCCCACTAGGTCTTTTATATCTAAACATGCGCCCGAATTTCACCGAGGGAACGAGTGTCTAGGTTGAAAGGGCGCGTCTTGCCAAAACGGGATTAAAACTCCTATTAAAATAAAAAATTAAAATAATAATAATAAAAAGCAAATCCTAGTAGAAATTCTTGTCAGAGCCCTGTGGCGTAACTACCGCCACGGTGAACCGGGCACGTCTCGGGGGCTGTCGTACCGATAGGTTTGGAAGTTATTTATGGTCCCGTCTGAGTAGAGTGGATGGTGATAAGTACGTGAGAAATAAAGGTGTGAGAAATAGATTTCACGGGTGAATAGCTTAAGGGGAAGATCTGTCTCTGGAATGAGTAAGTTTCTCTAGTCCAGCCTATCCATACGACTATAATTTAGTACAAGACAATCTTTCCCTCCCCATACATATAAATATGAGTTTAACTACACACACACACACACACACACACACACACACACACACACACACACACACACACACACACACACACACACACACACAGCTATGTAACAACAAGACACACACACGTGAAAAAACTAAGGTTAATTGGGTATGGGTCTGACCAACACACAAAGTTAAGTTTCTTTTGTTGTTTATTATCATTAAAACTTGACAACACAAAATATCTAAAGAAAGATCAAATAAAATCAGATTGACATACATAGGAAATAACTGAATAAATGTGCCCTCCCCCTCTTGAGAAAAGAACCCAAAAAGTTAATAACCCAAATGTCAAAGGTTATCACTATGTTACAGAATAGACAGTAAAGAAACAAGTTCCTACTAAATGCTACCCAGTAAAGTAAACAATTTTAAGCAAAATCCAGGTTAGTATGATCCTGTAACAAAGAAAAATATTCGCTCTCTCTCTCTCTGACATATAGTGGCCACTCACTCATGCTTACCTAATCTTGGTGATATCCCTTGGAATTACAATGGTTCCTGAATATACAAATTGTCAGGTGTATTTCCAAAATTGGCCCCAGTCCATCCTCTAATAAATAAGATTTATAAGGTGGACGCCTAATTTGGTGGTTTATTCCTGGATGGACAAATGTCACCTCGAACAGTTAGTGTAGAAAAACCGAGATCTTGGGGTTCACAGTAAACAGAGGAAAATACTTACAGTATTGGAAAACATCTGGTTGCTAAATAAACTGTTACAATTGATAAATTATGGTAATCCTATCGGCTGGCTCTATGGTGAGTGCCGATTCTCAAACAGCGTAACTCTTCTGGATAAAAAAATCCCCTTGGATACGACTGTCAAGAGTCGGGATTAATGTTATTGGTTTCACACCCCAGTGGGCTGATAAAATTGAACAAAATATTTCTGGGTTTTGTAAGTCCAGTTAAACTTATACTTTAAAATGTTTCTTTGTCCCTTTGGCCAATCCTGTTCACAAATGAACTTGGGGATGCACAAGCCAAGAAAAAAGCCAACATTAACAATTTAGTAAATGATGACAAAAAGGACCGAAAATGAACCGCTCGCCGCTCTTGTGATCAGGTCTGCGTGGAATAAAGAACATTTATGAAAAAAAATGCTACTATCCTATATGGCTACATATATGCACACGGACGGGGACAAGACGATCTCTTATCCACTCCGTCAGTCCTGATTAAATCTAAAAGGCACACGGTGACTTTCTTTACACCTATACGGTCACCTTTTCGCTAGCACGACGATTTCAGGTCGGATGAAGGTATGCAACCCTCCCCCGTCCCTTACGCGCGCGTTAACGATCAGCGTACAATGTCAATTATTATTTAATTGTCAAAACGCGCACTTTACATAAATATCGCCTGTCGTTAATAGCTATTAAATTGTCGGCGTCTGTTGATCATCGTATGTTATTAAATAATAGTCATTACTATAAATACGTCAAATGAAATATAACGTGAATTCTATTCTGCCACTATCAGTCGCGCCTAGCATATATATCAGTCAACTAAACGTCTCTTCTTGTGTGAGAAAGCGGGTGGTAAAAATTAACATTATAACTGAAACATCTGGTATAAAATAGCTACACGCTATTTTATTTCACTGGTTTTGTTAATAAGTGAATTATAATGGTAAAAGCTTTAACACTTTAACACGTAAGCACTAATTTCTATTACCAGAACATCAGAATGACAATCCCCACGAATGCTATTATCACATCTTCCACAATGGTTCTAGACTACGTGTTTAGACTATTCGAAAAATTCTGAGTGACGACTGATAGCTGGTTTAGGAAGACACAGTTTATATATCGTCATGGTTGCTCTGATCAATAGATGATGCTACTTTTCGCACTATAGTGCGTTGCAGAGAATCAGAAGCATGAGTTCCCCCAGATGAAAGTTTTCACGGTCGCTCTGTCGGGCGTTGCTAATCGACATCAGAGACTTAAAACCGTGTAACGGGGTTCTCGGAGATTTTGCCCGTATTTGAAGATCAAAGAGTTAACTCCTCTCTGTGTACGAAATCCAAAGGGTGCTCGGGGAAATATTTTTGCCCTCGCGTCTACTTCAAAAAGGTTCGGTGTTTTACACGTGCGGTCTGTCAGTTATCCGATGATTGACAGATCAGCTCGCGTGAGAAACTTGATAAACAAACCTGATTCGCTCCCTGTTATGACTGGCAGGTCGCGAAAGTTGGTAAGCAACTTCGTGTGATTATGTTCAAGGAAAAGAGGCGTGGATGAAGAATAAGCGTGTGTGAGAAAGAAGGGTAGAAAAATGCGTGGTTTTGCTAGCAAATCCTAGAACGCTAACGGGATTACAGAGGCTGTCGGATTACTGCAGGCTATATTTCCATTATACGTCATAGGGGCCTCGGAAAGTACTGGCCGGAAGTAACCCTCGTCTTTATATTTCCTTTGTTCCCGAGTTAAACGTCGTAGCATGTCCTAGTTTCTGTAGACGTAAATAAAAGTGATAAGACAGACGCGGACAGCTCTTGAGTAGATGACATAGGACTAGAGGACGAAGCACATATTTGTTGATATCCTCTGCTCCTTTGGGTATTCATGATGGTGAAAGATATAGTTACATTGTTTAATACATATTTGCCGTATATTGATTATAGTTGCTGAGCTCATGATACAAGGAAGGCCCGACTTAATTTATGCCTGGGGGTTATTTACATTGTAGTGATGCCACTGTCATAGTCGCTGTGTTCTTCGATTTATTTTTCGCCTTTTTTCTATAGAAAGTACTTTATCGCGTCTGCTCCAAACGACAATGCGGGTACAGCCTGCAAGAGCTGCATTAGTATAACTTATGAAATATTAAAATAGGTCTGTAGCTGGTATACGTAAGACAGAATGAAGAAGAACACCAGGCAACAAAAATGTACGTAACAAAAGTGATAGGCACTACGGAGAATAGAACCAGGGTCCATCCTGAATTGCGGATTTACTCACTGCGGGAGAGAATCGTGACAGAACACACAGAATCCAACAAAATACCTTGTAGGCGGTGGCAGTCCTCACGACCAGTGGCGTAAATACAGTGTAAGGGGCCCTCGGGACAAATTTAGTGAGGCCCTCCAATGTGATAGGAAATTATAATCAAAAGGACATTACTGGGAATAGACAAGCTGGGGAAGTAATTCATGAGTTAAGGGACATAGATAATAGGTCACATGACTTCCGTTAGTTTAGGTCTATAAATAAGAGACACACGGGAGATTCATTTTTCTGTTCTCCGTCTGTTTCTACTGGCAATGGCTCATAAGTTAGCTATTTGAGGCCGCCATTGTGTTAGAACCATCCAGACGTATTGGACAAGTTTTCGTCACAATCGTACATGATGTTGTGAGGCTGCAGCGTGCAGTAAAGACGATGAGATCTGAAAGCAGTTTTGCCAACGATAGTTCAAAATCGAACTAGACCAAGACGAGAACCGGGTATGTAGTATTTTGAGATATCTTCGTGCAACGCGTATCAATGAAATTCAACTGACATTTAGGGATTCGTGCCCCACTTGTTTATAGAGATGGTAGAACAGTGGTGATTTCAAGTGACAGTAATTATATAACAGTAAAGGCTAAAGGGTAAAATCTTCATTCCCTGGAGGTAGTCCAGTTACCATAACTCAAGCCAACGTTGAGAATTGAAAGTTACCAAGTTAACAAAAGACTTAAAGAAATCCAGTCAAATATATTCTTCCTGACCATCCAGCAATATACATGAACTAGTAATGTTCACTGTGATGAGAACTATATGAGATGTTGAAATTGATGTCCTGCTTCGATGGATTAAACGTTTATAATCAACATGCTGTACATATTTTCGTGATTTAATAAAAAAAATAGAAAACGTAGACAGCGTCTTGTCAGCCTAGAATCAGATGTCAGTGAAGTCATATGTGTTGTCGTGTGATCAACATAACCTCTCAGCATAAGTAAGACAAATACACAGAGATGATTAACTTCACCGGTAGCATGTAACTACAAGTTAATGAACTAAACTAACGCAAGGTCACTGCCACCCCAATTATAATGGGCTCAACAGCTATAATCAATATACGGTATAACAGTATGAAAAATGTAACTACTTACTTCATCGTCATCAGTACCTTTCAGCGTCACAAAGGGCATATGCCTTCTACAAATGTGTGCCAGGCTCTCCAATCACGTGCTACCCGCTCAAGATCGGTCTATGTCTTCTTTATCCCTTTCATTTCTGTCTCCAGAAACTGGGGCCAGGGTCGGATTTAGACATGGTGGGGCCTTAAGCTACAGGAAGCTGTAAGGCCCTATATAGTCATTAGTAACAGAGAACAAGGCCGTGTAACAACTGAACTTGGTAAGAAGGTCGCCAAGATGCATAACAAATCCGTGCCGGGTGGGCGGGGTTGCTCCATTAGAGCTTTAAAAATAGGCCTTTAAGTTTTCGGTTTTAAGACGTTTATAATAGAAAAAAAAATACTTCAAATTTGTCGAGAAAGACCCCTTTATATTGTGAGTCCCTAAACTGTAGCTGGTTTAGCTTATGCCTAAATCCGGCCCTGCCTATGATATACTATGACGTTTAACGCATGATCAAATGAATTAAAATGATATAAATAAAATACAGTGTCTTCCGACCACTACTTTCCGGGGTCACTCAGTGCTGGGGCGGCAACCACCTCCATATCTATTCAATCTACCAGCAGGAACCACATAACTCAAGTCAAAGACTCACCAGCAGGGACCATATAATTCGAGACAACGACTCACTAGCAGGGACCAAATAATTCAAGACACACTCACCAGCAAGGACCAAATAACTCGAGACAAAGACTCGCCAGCAGGGACTAAATAACTCACGGCAAAGACTTACCAGCAGTGGCCAAATAACTCCAGACAAAGACTCACCAGCAGGGACCAAATAACTCAAGACAAAGACTTACCAACAGTTACCAAATAACTCGAGACATAGACTCACCGGCAGGGACCAAATAACACGAGATATAGACTCACCGGCATGAACCAAATAACTCAAGACAAAAACTCACCAACAGGGACCAAATAGCTCTAGACAAAGACTCTCCAGCAAGGACCGAGACAATCAAGACAAAGACCGTAAAACTGTGACAAATAAATTATAGAACAATATAAATCATCATCATTCCTTTCCTTTCCCCGTGGAACATAGGAGCAGAAACAGTTGCTCTCCGTCCATTTCTATTCTGGGCTGTCTTTTTCAGCCGTGCCCAAGTCACTCCAATTTCTAGAACAAAATAAATGGCACAGCATAAATACCATTGGCTGTTCGGAGTTACGCATAGGTAAGCACATAAATAAATAAGGAGGGAAACCCGAGACCTGTGATCAGTAAATAGTAAACAAAAACAAGGAAGCGGCTGGGGCTCGTAAGAAAATGCAAGTAGCTGCTGCATACTTATTTTCGTTTATTATTTACGATTCACATGCCTGGGGATTCTCTTTGTTTACCGTTTATTAATATACTTTCCCTACGCTGCTCACCCGTCCTCATTCGCACACTGTCTACAAGGAAGGAGGGAGAGAGAGGGAGAGGGAGAGAGAGAGTAAACCTAAGCCAATGTACTGCTTAGGGTTGACACGTTAGTTTGTAATGACCCTATTTGCAAGTGCAGGTAGGCTTACAGTAAACGCTACATTCACTGTTCCAACGTTAACCAAGCATCAACTATGAGGAAAATATCGATTATCGGGTGGAGTCAAGCTGTGAGTGGTGAAAGGTCTGGGCGGGGCGAGCACACAAAAGCCTGACGGACGTTAAACTCAACGCTTACAGAGACATCCAGGAAATGAACGAGAGAGAGAGAGAGAGATAGAGAGAGAGAGAACGAGAGAGAGAGAGAGAGAGAGAACGAGAGAGAGAGAGAACGAGAGAGAGACAGAAGGGTGGGGGGACCAGACAGACAGACAGACACACATGCGACAGATAGATAGATAGATAGATAGATAGATAGATAGATAGATAGATAGATAGATAGATAGATAGATAGATAGATAGATAGATAGATAGATAGTTTTTTTTTTTGGTTCTTAACCAGCGGCACTTGGGCTTTCAGCCGTTCGGCCCAATGACAAGTCATTGCGAGGCTGGGGAGCCTGTGGACTTTCCTTCGAACCCGGTCAGGAGCTTCGCCCCTTCCCATCCACAGAGGGTTTATCTCAGGAGCCGTTCAGGTTATTGTCAAAATACCGGTCAATGACACTCCTTCAAATGCTCACGCCCGGGCTTGAACATTGAACACCTGATCGCCAGCGCAACGTGGTAACCATTACATCAGCGCGGCTCCCATGATAGATAGATAGATAGATAGATAGATAGATAGATAGATAGATAGATAGATAGATAGATAGATAGATAGATAGATAGATAGATAGATAGATAGATAGATAGATAGATTACTGTTTAGTCAGAGAGAAGAGTAAAACTACAGTAGAAACTAACACCAATTGAGTAAAGAACTTAAGGTACAAATAAGGAAGATATAACAGAGTACTACTACAGTAAAAACAGGGTAAACAGTTCATTTAAATAATGATAGTAAGAGAGGTAATAAAGACATAATTGGTAAAAGTATGGGCGGTGTGAGTTAGTGAATAGAGAAGACGGGCGGTGTGAGTTAGTGAATAGAGAAGACGGGCGGTGTGAGTTAGTGAATAGAGAAGACGGGCGGTGTGAGTTAGTGAATAGAGAAGACAAGCGGTGTGAGTTGGTGAATAGAGAAGACGGGCGGTGTGAGTTGGTGAATAGAGAAGACGGGCGGTGTGAGTTGGTGAATAGAGAAGACGGGCGGTGTGAGTTGGTGAATAGAGAAGACGGGCGGTGTGAGTTGGTGAATAGAGAAGACGGGCGGTGTGAGTTGGTGAATAGAGAAGACGGGCGGTGTGAGTTAGTGAATAGAGAAGACGGGCGGTGTGAGTTGGTGAATAGAGAAGACGGGCGGTGTGAGTTGGTGAATAGAGAAGACGGGCGGTGTGAGTTGGTGAATAGAGAAGACGGGCGGTGTGAGTTGGTGAATAGAGAAGACGGGCGGTGTGAGTTGGTGAATAGAGAAGACGGGCGGTGTGAGTTGGTGAATAGAGAAGACGGGCGGTGTGAGTTTGTGAATAGAGAAGACGGGCGGTGTGAGTTGGTGAATAGAGAAGACGGGCGGTGTGAGTTGGTGAATAGAGAAGACGGGCGGTGTGAGTTGGTGAATAGAGAAGACGGGCGGTGTGAGTTGGTGAATAGAGAAGACGGGCGGTGTGAGTTGGTGAATAGAGAAGACGGGCGGTGTGAGTTAGTGAATAGAGAAGACGGGCGGTGTGAGTTAGTGAATAGAGAAGACGCCCCGTGCAGCTCCCCGGGGTCTCTAATGAGACAAATGAAGAATATAACTACTGTCCTTCCTCAGGCAGAGTTGTTCAACGTGACTAATATCAGGCTGGCAAACTCATTATGTAAAACAGATTGCTACAACAATACAGGCTTTCTGCACGGGGACAAGCTAGAGTGGTGGCTCCATGCTCCACGCGGAACGAAAAGGAAAATGATGGTGATAAATAGAGAAGACATAAGGATGATGATAGAAACCTCTGTACTGATCGTCTCATCCGACCAGTGTTTCGGATATGCTATCTTCTTTATTATCTTTTATATAGTATGGTAGGAACATTATACGACAGCAAAGTGAAACAGACGCAAAATTAGGAAGATATTTATATTACATTTATAGAAGAGAAGGCAACAAAGCAAAGCAGAGTGAGAATAGGGCAACAGAGCAATACAGAACGCAGAATAAGAAAACAGCCATGCAGACAGGCAACAGAGCAAGAAAGAAAACAGAATTAAAAAAATCAGAGCAAAACAGAAAGAGAATCGAGCATTAGAGCAATACAGACATCATTTAAAAACATACAAACAGTGCCGTGCAGAAATAGAATAGAGACAGGGAGCAATACAGCAAGCAGAGAAAGGCGGAAAAAAAACCTATTTAAAAATACAGAACAAGGCATAAAGAGAATAGGGAAACAGAGCAATACAGAAAACAGAATTAGTACACAGACAAGACAGACTTAAAGCAGTAAGGAAAGTAGAAGACTGAAAATAAAGACGTATAATAAAGCGCAGATAATAAAGACAAAAGACAGTGACAACAACAGACACATCGCAGTCTTATGAAGTAGCTCACATAGAAAAAGGAAAATTTAATTTTAAAAAAAAGGACCGAAAGCCAGAAGCGGCAACTGAGCGGGGGACAACAAAAGCTGCCCATTTATAATGCAAGCGTTATCTCACAACTTTATTATAGCAAGGTTTTAATCAACTCGTTAATATTTGAGAAAGTGTCGAACAACAAAATCAATGACTAATCGGACATTTGAGTAGGTGATGTGTAAAACAAAGGTAAAAAAAAAGGTAAAGTATCCCGTTACACGCCCATTGAGGCATATTGGGAATATGGTGTTAGGCCCATATTTTCTTGACCATCGGTACACTAGGGGTGACGTGGTCAACATCACGCCGGCCGCCTTAACCTTCCCAGAGTTGTTCTGGTACCCAGTTGGGGCTGGGTCGACCCAGGAGCCGTTTGCGGCCTAAAAAAATCCCACCTCATCTGGGGATCGAACCATAGACCACTGAGCAAGGAAGCCAGTGCACTAACCACTATGCTACCGCGGCTGTAGAACAAAGGTAATAATGTATAAATGTTCGATGGAATTATAAAAATATAAGTAAACTAGAATAATTGTCTAATTCAACTCAATAAGTAAGAGAAACTACGGTACAGTATAATAGAAACAATAAATAAGCTTGACAACTTGTGTGATCGAATAACAATGAGTACGTGTATTATCAGATGAAACATTAAGCTGACATTTGTGGCATCGTTATCAACACCATCATAACTAGTGGAAGAAGGAAGGTGATGTATATAACAGATATGACCCAATCCACCACCTTAATAGTCAGCAGCTGACCATCATTTTTCGCCTGAGAACTGGCCACTGCAGATTACTAGGCCACCTTTATCGCCTCAGGAGTGGAACCGGAATCTAAAACTCCTGAACACATTCTCGAAAACTGCCCAGCCCATGATGACCCAAGACGCCTGACCTAGCCAGGGGGTGCTGAACTCGAACAGAAGCTATGGGGCTGCCGCACTGACCTGGAAAAGACTGTGGACCTGGCCCTGGTGACAGACCTGCAGATTTAGCATGAATACAAACTGACCGCAGAAGAAGATCATCATCATCATCACCTTAGTCACTTCCTCTTTCCTTGAAACATATTCGTATATCGTCGCCAAAATTAATGCCTAGCACTTCTTTCCCGTGACATCCGCTCAAGGTCTTTTTTATATCCTGTTTCTGTAACCAGTTCTCTTCTCCGTGTGTTTTTCCGTCTTTGTCTACAACACTTACCCTGGAGATACCTGAACAAGGAACAATATCAACAGGCTTCCTCTGTTTGTGTCCTACACATCGCCAGCATTTTCTTATTCGTTCCACTTGTACCTGCCTGGTTCTTGTCATCGGTTCATCATTGCTGATAAGGTAACACATTACCAATCTTTCTTTTCTACGCAAGCACCCATTTATCCAAGTTTCTAATATCTTGGCTGTTATTTTTGTCGTTCTCCGTGTTTCACAGTCATACAATAGGACTAACTTGATATTTGTGTTTAAGATTCTGATTTTTGTATTGGACTTAATTTCTATTGATTTCCATACATTTCCGAATGCAAAGAAAGCTTCTTTTGCCTTCTTCACTCCTATGTTGATAGAACTTGTGCGTAATCGAATAAAAAAATAATGTACTGTAATAGTAAATTTTCTGTATGCATAAGGACATTCATAACGGGAAACATGCACTAATGCAAACGTATTATCACCACTCGAAAAGCATGCAACATATTTAGATGACAAGGGAGAAAGAAGAAAAGCAGTACATTATCGACCAACAATACTAAATAGAACCGATCACAACAGCATTAGATAAATACATTCACTACGGCACTAAGGTGAAGTAACAGATACAGGAGCAAGTAGGTAGGAATTAGAACATCCAGGCCACAATAAAAATTATGCGTATTACTAGCTCAGCAGAAGTTAACAAGGGGTAATCTTCAGACTTCGCACAGGTTTAACAGATTGAGATATCAGCTATTCAACAAGTTAAAGATAGGAACTACTGATGAGTGTAACTGTGGTACTGATATAATGATTGCTGATCATCTACTTCAAATGTGTCCAACATGTGAGGAACAGAGAAAGCGCATATGGCCGTCACCAGTGTCATGCCTAGAAAAACTCTACGGAGATGTCAACAGCCTCAGACTGACCACTGCTGATTTCTTTGAACATAATCAAGTTGACGTCTGAAGGTGAACATAATCAAGTTGACGTCTGAAGGTGAACATAATCAAGTTGACGTCTGAAGGTGAACATAATCAAGTTGACGTCTGAAGGTGAACATAATCAAGTTGACGTCTGAAGGTGAACATAATCAAGTTGACGTCTGAAGGTGAACATAATCAAGTTGACGTCTGAAGGTGAACATAATCAAGTTGACGTCTGAAGGTGAACATAATCAAGTTGACGTCTGAAGGTGAACATAATCAAGTTGACGTCTGAAGGTGAACGAAGAAGACAAAAGATTCGCCTAAATGTGTACATTTCAATACTCTTTCGTTATTAATGAAAAAAAAAAAACTCTTAAGAAAAGAACGGCAAACTTGCTGAGCCCTAATGAACAGAAAGCGAGATGTCGCCTCAGCTAGCGTCTCTGTATCTTCTTTCTCAGCTTTTCACTGTCGTCTGTTCTCTTGTATCGCTATCACAGATAGAAGGTGTACTATTCTTGCTTAGTAAAACTGTCTGTAATGATGTAATAATATAATGATGTAATGATCGAGGTTTTAGCAATATTTTATAATCAACAAACAAGTATATGAGTTGGGGGCCCGTTAGTTCCCCGGGGGTTTTTATGAGACAAAGAAAGAATAGGCTGCTACCACGTCAGGCATGTCGTACACGCCAACGTATCTGAGGTTGGCTCACGGGGCTGGCAAACTCATCAATTAAACCACTTTGCTACAGAAACCACCGTTGAAAGAGCTGGTCTACCGGACAATCACGTGATCAATTACACATAAAAAGGTAACGTACGGGGCAGAATCCACTGCAGTGGCGTCACAAGATACGAACGGGCCTGAGTTTAAAACCTGAAATGAAATGACACATGCATTCAGTGATACTAACATTTGATATTTGCATAAAATTATGGATAGTTGTATATTTCAGAAGCCATCTGTGACCAGCGAACGACACATGCGTACGCAGAGTTGTTCGGAGTACACTTACATCCAGGCGGAAAATGTATGTTGGTTTTTTTTTTTGCGTAGAGCTGAATATAGCGTCTGATTTGATAAGCTGTGAGGGCGCTTTCCTCTCGCGTGCCAGTTACTGGATTCCGGGATAGAAACCTGGTCACGCTTAAGTCTACGCTATTGTAAATGGGAACCTGACTTTGCTCGTGAGTAAGGGAAGGCAAAGAATGCGAGGAAAGGCACTCGTCACCCGACTTCACAAAGATAGACCTTGTTTGGTGAAGTCTCTAACCCTTCTCTCCCCTACGGCAGTTTCTGCTAAAGAGCTACCTTTATGTTTTTTCACAACTGAATAGAACCACGTTGAGAAATCGTTAAAATGAGAAAGGCCTTCCCAACTGGAAAGATCTCCTCCAATTTTAGGGCAGAAGCTATGGCACTACTGCAAGCCCTGAAGATCCTCACCAGACCTGAACAGCAGCCACAAGCTAAGATAGTAATCTTCACTGACTGCAGGTCATTACTTGAATCAATACAAAACACCAGAAATGATAACATGATGAATGAGATCAGATCTGAGCTTAACATCATCCAAAGGTCATCAACCATTGCCCTTCAGTGGTTACCTGCCCATTGTGGAATCGCTGGTAATGAGAAAGCAGATGCTCTATCAAGAAGTGGCAGTAAAATGGAACAATACAGCCACCCATTGCCCTATCGGGAAGCAAAAACCATTATCCACAACAAGTACAAAAATCAGTGGAAGGAGGAAGGGGATATATATACAGCAGAGATGACCCAATCCACCATCTAAACAGATACCAACAGACGACAATTTTCCGCCTGAGAACTGGTCACTGCAGATTACTTGGACATCTCTATCGCCTCAAGATATCCCACACGAATGAATGCCCATGTGGAACTGATATCCAGACTCCAGAACACATTCTCCAGAACTGTCCAACCCATGATAAATTGCGACGTGCGACCTGGCCAAAAGGTGATGAGCTCCAGCAGAAGCTATGGGGCTGCCGCGCCGACCTGGAAAAGACTGTGGACTTCGTCCTGGCGACAGGCCTGCAGATTTAGCACGACTACAAACCGAACACAGAAGAAGACGTTAAAATGAGACATGACAAATTCAATGGCCATGATTAAAACGCAAGATCTGGAAAACTGAAGGCAAAGGCAGCGAGCAAGGGAAGTGGTCACCCGACCTCATTAAGCTGGACCCAGTCTGGTGGTCTCTAACACTTCATACCCCTACGTTAAAATGAGACACGAAATATTCACTGGCCACAAAATCTAGAAAAGAAGTGACTTTTGTTCCAGAAATTTGTTTCCTGTCACTTTATTTCCGTCACCAAGTAGGACAGAACAGAAAGATCCTGGATGCCATAATTAAATGGCCTCGTGTGGTTCTCGTGGTTTCCTTACGATACAGAAATATGATGACTGCTCCCTCAGGCATGTCGTACAAGGCAACTAATATGAGGATCTGCTTGGGGCTGATAACCTCATCACGTCAAACAAATTGCTACAGAAATCATCGCTGCACAAGCATGTGGAGGCTTCCTGTACAGTGGCCAGCAACAGGGGCGGCCAGCAACATGGGCGGCCAGCAACAGGGGTGGGCTTCATCGGTAACGAAAAAGAAAATGCTGATGAATGATATTAAAATACTTACGAGAAAAAAAAGCTAGCATTGGAACAGAAGGTACGCACAACAGAATAATGGCTGTAGATTAAATTTATTGTCAGTCTACTCAACAGACATATAGTTGTAGAGGAAAGTGATCGTCACTAGACATAACACGTGAAGATGGTCGGTATATTAATTTAATCGTATAACAAATATGCAACATTTAATAAGCAATCAACATCATGACACCACAAATGCTCAAGCCAAACTACTTTTTCTCTCGCTCCCAAATAATCACACTTATTTCTGTAATACATTTGGCATAAATAATAAAGGATGCTGAAATAAAAGTGGATGATAAGCAACAAAAATAATGATAAATAATAATAAATAAACGCCGCAGGCGACCTTTGTCTTTACTGACTGTGTGTGGTGCACCACTCTGAGTGGGGACCTCCCAGTACCAAAGACTGCTGTGCCCGTCACAGATTTTGCTCCTTTCCTCAGACCTACGGGTCCTGAGAGTTCCTCTATAAATGCCTTTGTGCAGATGAGGAAGGACATCCCTCGAAACCTTCGGGTATATGAGGCTCTGTCCATTTTGGCTGGAATGACGTCTCGATGGTTCGGAGGTTTTATAGCGAATATGAGTACACATGAGGGCAAGTTCGGGCACAATGGGCTAATCACCTGTTTGCCAAATCACTTTGATTACATGTCCTGCCCACGGGCCTTGTGCACTTGGGTCCCCTCTACACTTCGTTTCACGGGGTAGAAGAGGGTACGATTATGAGATTATGAGATGAGATGAATAATAAATAAATAAAAAGTATAGTAATAAAATTTAAAATATTGGTATATAATCAATTTTACAGCTGAACGATACTCCAAAACACCCACATATTTTGGTGCATCGTTCATGTGTAAGACTGACTGACTGACTGACTGACTATATAGCCCCTGCATATTTAAAAAAATATTTTTATATTCTATTATAAACTTGGAGGTCTGTCTCGGTCTTCTCTCTACGTCATTCCACCTTCAAGAGTTTTGAAGGTCATGCCGTTAGCCTGCTTCTGTAATGCAGCCGACAGTCTTGAATGACATATTCTGTTGTTTGATTGTCATATGGACATATACCTGCTTATACTATTTTTAATTAATTGAACAGAAAGTATTTGAATTTGAAGTGGACCGTTCTTATTTCATATTTAGGAATCACGAACAAAAGCGCGCTTCCAGGACGATAAAGACGCTACATTACAAAAGAAAGCTCAACACTGCGATCATGATTTAAAAAAAAAAAAAAAAAATTTGCCTTGTTTTGGTGAGGCGCATCCCGTTCAACCTAGTCGGTTATATTAGGGCGCATGTCCAAATATAAAAGACCTTTAGGTCTGATAACATTCAATAAGCACTCATGAAAGTGATGGGTAACAAGAGATATGTTGATGATGATGATGATGAAAGTGATGGGTAACAAGAGATATGTTGATGATGATGATGATGAAAGTGATGGGTAACAAGAGATATGTTGATGATGATGATGATGACAGTGATGGGTAACAAGAGATATGTTGATGATGATGATGATGACAGTGATGGGTAACAAGAGATATGTTGATGATGATGAAAGTGATGAGTAACAAGAGATATGTTGATGATGATGATGATGACAGTGATGGGTAACAAGAGATATGTTGATGATGATGATGATGACAGTGATGGGTAACAAGAGATATGTTGATGATGATGATGATGACAGTGATGGGTAACAAGAGATATGTTGATGATGATGATGATGAAAGTGATGGGTAACAAGAGATATGTTGATGATGATGATGATGACAGTGATGGGTAACAAGAGATATGTTGATGATGATGAAAGTGATGAGTAACAAGAGATATGTTGATGATGATGATGATGATGACAGTGATGGGTAACAAGAGATATGTTGATGATGATGATGATGACAGTGATGGCTAACAAGAGATATGTTGATGATGATAAAAGTGATGGGTAACAAGAGATATGTTGATGATGATGATGATGAAAGTGATGGGTAACAAGAGATATGTTGATGATGATGATGATGACAGTGATGGGTAACAAGAGATATGTTGATGATGATGATGATGAAAGTGATGGGTAACAAGAGATATGTTGATCATGATGATGATGACAGTGATGGGTAACAAGAGATATGTTGATGATGATGAAAGTGATGAGTAACAAGAGATATGTTGATGATGATCATGACAGTGATGGGTAACAAGAGATATGTTGATGATGATGAAAGTGATGGGTAACAAGAGATATGTTGATGATGATGATGATGAAAGTGATGGGTAACAAGAGATATGTTGATGATGATGATGATGACAGTGATGGGTAACAAGAGATATGTTGATGATGATGATGATGAAAGTGATGGGTAACAAGAGATATGTTGATGATGATGATGATGACAGTGATGGGTAACAAGAGATATGTTGATGATGATGAAAGTGATGAGTAACAAGAGATATGTTGATGATGATGATGATGATGACAGTGATGGGTAACAAGAGATATGTTGATGATGATGATGATGACAGTGATGGGTAACAAGAGATATGTTGATGATGATGATGATGACAGTGATGGGTAACAAGAGATATGTTGATGATGATGAAAGTGATGAGTAACAAGAGATATGTTGATGATGATGATGATGACAGTGATGGGTAACAAGAGATATGTTGATGATGATGAAAGTGATGAGTAACAAGAGATATGTTGATGATGATGATGATGACAGTGATGAGTAACAAGAGATATGTTGATGATGATGATGATGACAGTGATGGGTAACAAGAGATATGTTGATGATGATGATGATGACAGTGATGGGTAACAAGAGATATGTTGATGATGATGAAAGTGATGAGTAACAAGAGATATGTTGATGATGATGATGATGAAAGTGATGGGTAACAAGAGATATGTTGATGATGATGATGATGACAGTGATGGGTAACAAGAGATATGTTGATGATGATGATGATGACAGTGATGGGTAACAAGAGATATGTTGATGATGATGATGATGACAGTGATGGGTAACAAGAGATATGTTGATGATGATGAAAGTGATGAGTAACAAGAGATATGTTGATGATGATGATGATGACAGTGATGGGTAACAAGAGATATGTTGATGATGATGATGATGACAGTGATGGGTAACAAGAGATATGTTGATGATGATGATGATGACAGTGATGGGTAACAAGAGATATGTTGATGATGATGAAAGTGATGAGTAACAAGAGATATGTTGATGATGATGATGATGACAGTGATGGGTAACAAGAGATATGTTGATGATGATGAAAGTGATGAGTAACAAGAGATATGTTGATGATGATGATGATGACAGTGATGGGTAACAGAAGATATGTTGATGATGATGATGATGACAGTGATGGGTAACAAGAGATATGTTGATGATGATGATGATGACAGTGATGGGTAACAAGAGATATGTTGATGATGATGAAAGTGATGAGTAACAAGAGATATGTTGATGATGATGATGATGACAGTGATGGGTAACAAGAGATATGTTGATGATGATGATGATGATGACAGTGATGGGTAACAAGAGATATGTTGATGATGATGATGATGACAGTGATGGGTAACAAGAGATATGTTGATGATGATGAAAGTGATGAGTAACAAGAGATATGTTGATGATGATGATGATGACAGTGATGGGTAACAAGAGATATGTTGATGATGATGATGAAAGTGATGAGTAACAAGAGATATGTTGATGATGATGATGATGATGACAGTGATGGGTAACAAGAGATATGTTGATGATGATGAAAGTGATGAGTAACAAGAGATATGTTGATGATGATGATGATGAAAGTGATAGGTAACAAGAGATATGTTGATGATGATGATGATGACAGTGATGGGTAACAAGAGATATGTTGATGATGATGATGATGAAAGTGATGGGTAACAAGAGATATATGTTGATGATGATGATGATGAAAGTGATGGGTAACAAGAGATATGTTGATGATGATGATGATGACAGTGATGGGTAACAAGAGATATGTTGATGATGATGATGATGAAAGTGATGGGTAACAAGAGATATGTTGATGATGAAAGTGATGGGTATAAGAGATATGTTGATAATGATGATGATGATGAAAGTGATGGGTAACAAGAAAGAAATATATGGGAAAGAATTCAGAAAAGTGAAGCGATGAGGAAAAGAAGATAGAAATATTGGAAAATGAGGAAGAAGTGTGGGAAAATTGAGATTTACAACTTGAAAGAAAGAAAGAACGAAAGAAAGAATAAAAAGCAATCAATCAAATAAGCAACGACAGAAATAAAGAGAGAAAGAAAGCAAAAAATGAAAGGAAGAAAAAGAAATTAAAATAAGAAGGTAGAAGAAAATAAACGTAGGGAGGAGAAAGTGGAACAAAAAAAGACGTGGGGGCCATATGTCAATTACGAGCCAGTAAACATATGGCGACACCCACGAACCTGATCATAGACATTATGTGATCCTGGGGTATCTATTACACGTTCTGTCTCACACACACTGCCAGGACAATCAAGGTGAACTTGTCGATCACATCAGAGGAACACGTCAGCTGGCGAGCCGGACCAGGCACTGAGCACATCCCAAGTTAGATGCCGCTCACCACATGACAGGCGGCTGCACGTGCAACTAGTGACGTCTGCGGGGGAAGCAAGCGCGAAACATTACAGACTAACGGGAACAGGGGGGGGGGGGGGGGGGGGGGGGGGGGGGGGGGGGGGGGGGGGGGGGGGGGGGGGGGGGGGGGGGGGGGGAAAGGTGCGGTAATGGGAACATAAAGCTCTCATTTCTCGTGTTCTAGTTCGAGACCTGGAAATATGTTGGACGAGGAAGAATGATAATACAATAATTAGAGGGGACACTTCGTGTGATTTTATATTTCGATGGTATATATTTCGAGGAGAGTCCTCTTGGCTTAGCAGTTAGAGATCTTATCTCTCGCGGTACAATTACAGGTTTCCTAAATCGAAACCTGACAGCGTCACGCACCAGTACACAGCTGCAAATGGATATCTGACTCTGCTCTCGAGTTAGGGAAGGCAAAAACAGCCATGAAGATAACTGGTCACTTACCACGTAAAGCTGAACGCAGTAGAGTGAAGTATCTAACAATACACGCCCTTAAGACGGCATCTGCTATGGGAATACATTTTTTTTAGATTTCATAGTTTGGGCAACACTGGATCAGATCTTGGTTTTAGTAGCACAATTAGTGATGACGTCATGTGAAGTGTATCAAAAATACGAACAAAAGTGGAGGCCACGAAATGAAAGATAATGTCACAGACCTGACAGAATCAAGTATTACAATTTGTGTGAGACCCCGTATGTGTTCCCGGGGGTATGTGAAGATAAAATGAAAGAATACGTCTCCTGCGCACTCTGGCATGTCGTACAAGGCGACTAGTATGATGCTGTGCATGGCGATGGCAAACTCTTTATGTAAAACAAGTTGCCACATACACCATCGCTGCAAGATCACGTGACTGGTTTGTGCTTGAGATCACGTGAATGGTTTGTGCAAGAGATCATGTGAAGGATTTGTGCAAGAGATCATGTGAATGATTTGTGCAAGAGATCACGTGAATGGTTTGTGCAAGAGATCATGTGCATGATTTGTGCAAGAAATCATGCGAATGATTTGTGCAAGAGATCATGTGAATGGTTTGTGCAAGAGATCATGTGAATGGTTTGTGCAAGAGATCATGTGAATGGTTTGTGCAAAAGATCATGTGAATGGTTTGTGCAAGACATCATGTGAATGATTTGTGCAAAAAGATCGTGTGAATGGTTTGTGCAAGAGATCATGTGAATGATTTGTACAAGAGATTATGTGAATGATTTGTGCAAGAGATCATGTGAATGATTTGTGCAAGAGATCATGTGAATGATTTGTGCAAGAGATCATGTGAATGGTTTGTGCAAGAGATCATGTGTGAATGATTTGTGCAAGAGATCATGTGAATGGTTTGTGTAAGAGATCATGCAAACATAAAGGTATGTTTTCAGACACTCGTAAGAAATAAAGAAGTAGAAAACTAGACAACAGAAAAACAAAAGAAGTGAGTGGCTTACCCAGGACTCGAACCCTGGACCTTCCGTGCGACAACCCCGCCTAGCTATGCAAGCGAATCACACTATCCTCCCTGCCATCTAGGCATCACCAAAAAATGATGCTTAGATGACGGGTCATTAGTGCGACACGCAACACATAACACCGGAAATTTACCATGGGCAGTCCAGCCTATTAATGACGCAATCATGTGTTACAAGAGATCATGCGAATGATTTGTGCAAGAGATCGTGTGAATGATTTGTGCAAGAGATCATGTGAATGATTTGTGCAAGAGATCATGTGAATGGTTTGTGCAAGAGATCATGTGAATGGTTTGTGCAAGAGATCATGTGAATGGTTTGTGCAAGAGATCATATGAATGATTTGTACAAGAGATCATGTAAATGGTTTGTGCAAGAAATCATGTGAATGGTTTGTGCAAGAGATCATGTGAATGGTTTGTGCAAGAGATCATGTGAATGGTTTGTGCAAGAGATCATGTGAATGGTTTGTGCAAGGGATCATCTGAATGGTTTGTGCAAGAGATCATGTGAATAGTTTGTGCAATAGATCATGTGAATGGTTTGTGCAAGAGATCATGTAAATGGTTTGTGCAAGAGATCATGTGAAGGAACTGTGCAGGAGATCATGTGAATGGTTTGTGCAAGAGATCATGTGAATGGTTTGTGCAAAAGATCATGTGAATGGTTTGTGCAAGACATCATGTGAATGATTTGTGTAAAAAGATCGTGTGAATGGTTTGTGCAAGAGATCATGTGAATGGTTTGTGCAAGAGATCATGTGAATGGTTTGTGCAAGAGATCATGTGAATGGTTTGTGCAAGAGATCATGTGAATGGTTTGTGCAAGAGATCATGTGATTGGTTTGTGCAAGCTTCCTACAAGGGGACCAGCTGAAGTGATGACTCTATGCTCCATAAAGGAAAACGACGATGATTAGTATGAGAGAAAGAAAGAGAAGAAGAGAAAAATAGACAGAAAAGAATTTAGTTCTTGTAAAGCAAAAGACACCATCAGCCTCCACTAACTCTGTGTGACATGTGTGTAGAAAAATAACAACAGCAAAACGCGCCGAAAAGGCAAAACAAATTCGAAAACGAAATGCGGTAACTCCAGATTAAACCTTAAACCTCGATGGGAAAAAGAAAGTATTGCATTAAAACTAATTGCGATACATCCCACGACCCTTCCATACAGGAAAGACCTTAGTAATTGCAGGGCCCAATTAGGACCATTTTGGTGGAGACCTCTGGACTTATAGTTGTGTTGTAACACGGTTTATGTCATAATACAGTTATTAAATATTGTTTTATTGTTTATACAGTGTAAAAGCATTGTTGCTGTGTTTCTTTTGGCTGTCACTTCTGTATGTGTATGTGTGGGGGTGTTGTGGTGTAGTACCACTGATGTGGTGGATTTGATGTTAAGAAATGTTGTTGTTATGTACTCTTAGTGCACTGAATGAGGTCAGCTGTGAAGGTCCCTGAATATAATAAATATTATAGTAAGTTACAGGGTACCTTTCTGCTACCACCTTTATGATCTCACTCAGACTTATTCTTTGACTAGAATGTATGATGATGATGACTACGTTTGGTGTCTAGGGTTATGTATAAGTAGTGTAATGTTGCATTACCCAACTAAACATATACACAAGTATTTTATTATCCACACAACACAACAGTACTACAACAATCACATACACACTACACTTTAAAAGACTATCTTAAGTAAGTCAGTGGTTGAATTTTGTGTAACGTTAATAATTTTTTTCAATTTATTATCCTGACTCTATTTTGTTTGAATCAGGATTGACAATCAAAAGTGAAATCAATGGAATTATTTACAATATTCAATTTATACAATGGATCTTCTGTCCATAATACAAGTATTAATATAGGTTTATCAAAATCGACATGCGGGCTGGCGTAGGAGAATACTACGCTGGACTCAATTTTTATTTTCTATCTTATTTTTGACTTTATGCACTAGAATATTATCTAATTTAGCTATTGTATTGAGAATATCGTCACATATCTCCCCACTTTTAGAACAGATTACACGATGTCAGTTCATAATTCGAAATACACATAGATAAATTTAAATCATTTCCTGGTGACTACTCTGATTTTCGTCGTATGGGTGTCTACTTAAAAAGTCTGCACCTACATTTTCCGAGCCGGGGATATATTCTATGATAAATTGGTATGGCTGTAACAGCAAAGACCAACGTAATAATCTAACATTTTCATGTCTTGCTTGCGAAAGAAATACAAGTGGTTTATGATCTGTTTGAATCCTAAATGATCTACCATAAAGATAGATTTGGAACTTTTTTATCGCCCATATCAAAGCCAGACATTCCTTTTCACTAGTTGAATATTTTTGTTCCGCTGTGTTCAGCTTACGGCTAGCATAAGCAACTGGGGTTAATTCCCCATCAAGTGAATTGGATCTTTGTAATAGGACTGCCCCTAATCCGACGTTACTAGCATCCATTCTCGCAACAAACTCTTGACTCAAGTCGGGCAATTTCAATATAGGCTTGCTTGTGAGTTTTTCTTTTAACTCTTGGTAGGCCGATTCACACTGCGCGGACCACGTAATTATATTTAGATTTCCGTTGCGCGTTAAATCCGTCAGTGGTGCACATATCGAGTTAAAATTTTTAATATATTTCTGGTAAAACCCACACAACGAGACAAAAGATCTCACATCTTTTTTTGTCTGTGGCTTCGGAGCTTTCTTCAATTTCTCCAAGTTCTTGGGGTCAGGGGTCATGCTTCCCTGAGATACTGTGTGTCCCAAGAATTCCAACTCTTTACATCCAATACAACATTTTGTCGGTCTAGCCGTCAAGTTTGCCTCCCTGAGTCTATCCAACAACATATTCAGAGAGTTAATGTGTTCCTTAAATGTTTCTGTAGCAATAAGAATATCATCCATGAAATTCGTGATACATGGATTATTCAGGGGATCCAACAACTTTCGCATCATTCTAGAAAACACACTCGGAGCATTTTTCAACCCAAAAGGCAACATGTTGAATTCATAATGTCCATCCGAGGTGCTAAAGGCTAAATACGGTCTAACCTCAGGTTTTACTGGAATCTGATAATAGCCTTTGCTCAGATCCACCTTAGAGAAATATTTAGCTTTGTTCAGCCTAGCAAACAGCTGATTTGTATCAGGTAATGGATCCACCTGACCATCTGTGACAGCATTCAGTTTCCTGTAATCTATACACAGTCTGTGTTCCCCAGAGTGTTTTCTCAACAGAACCACACTAGAACTGTACGGGGACTCACTGTGTGAAATAATTCCTTCTTTCAACAAATACTCTATCTCTTCCTTCAAAGCTGTCTCCTTTGCAAACGGGATCGTATAGGCTCTCATACAGACTGGTGTTGGGTCTACAAGTTTCATATCATATTCCAATAAATTCGTATGCCCCGGTTTGTCCGTTAACACATCTGCATGATCATCCAAAACCTTTTGAACTCTCTCCCTCTGATTTTTCGTTAAGTGTTTACTGATTTTTACCTGTGCGGCTGTCTCACAGGGATGGAACGGATATTCATGAGAGGTGAGTGGTTCGTTTTTCATTCCCGTTGCGATGGACAAGGTTAGTAAGTGTATCTCGTCCTGATTTTCTCTTTCCAGATATTTTTTCAGGAGATTCACATGATAGATTTTCTCTTTCCCCTTTTTATCTATCTTATAATTTGTTCTAGACACCTTCTCTAGAACTGTATATGGACCTTGCCATCCAATCTGCAACTTATTACTACTGTCTGGTAATAGAAGGAGGAGCTTCTCTCCCACAGCTAAATCTCTATCCTTCGCCTTCTTATTATAATAGGCAGCATGTTTTTTCCTGGCTTGTCTCAAATTATCATTAGCAAGTTTCCAGCCAGTTTTAAGACGAGTGGTCAGCTCGTTCACATATTGATATGATGAGGTGATATTTTCTTCTGCCTTATCATCAGTCCACGTCCTCAATAAGGTTACATATGGATCTTTTCTTGGCCTCCCAAATAGGGTTTCCGGTGCCATTCCGGTCGAATTTCTAATGGACTTTTTATTGGCCTCCAAAAAAGGGTTACCGGTGCCATTCCGGGTGAAGTTCCAATGGACTTTTTATTGGCCTCCCAAATAGGGTTACCGGTGCCATTCTGGGTGAAGTTCCACTGAACTTTCCTTCTATCATCACTACCAATTCTTCTCTTGGGGTTTTCTTCCCACTTTAATTTCCTTGTGAGAGATCTTCTCTCTCTTTTCTCTTCCTCCAGTTCACATAATTCCGACCGAGGGATTGTCGGCTTATTCTGGGGTAGAACTACTCTTTGTACTCTATTCATATTGGCCATCTTAATACATTCAAGTGAAGACTGTGTGTGAAAAGGGGGTTCCCAATTCACTTTGTCTACATTTTTAATTTTATTTTTATTTTCAGGCCTAAGTTTGCCCCGTGGCGTGTCTAGGTCCTGAACAGTTTTCCCACGTGTGGGTGTTCCCTCATGAATTATGCCACATGCTTCTACAAAATTTTCAACGATGACCATTACATATGGCCAATAATAATTTTGAGCAACTTTTTGGCAGATGGTACCTACTTTCTCGTGGTCCCCATCTTTTCCAACATGTAAGCTCCTTATTACATCTGCCCTATATGCCCTTGGAAGAACCAACTGTCCGTGACCAGTGGATCAAGTTCCGGTCTTCCTATATAACAGTTTATTTTTCATATAGAAGTCTCCCTTGCCTGGAGGTGTATGACATTTGGGCAATTTCTTAAAACAAGGCTTGAGGGTCTTATCCTCAGCCTGCGCCTTCCTCATCTCATCTGGATGGGTATTTATTGGGTTTTCCTCCTCCTTTTTAGACTGTGATCTGGTCTGCACTGTTGCCATGATCACAGGTCTCTTGGGATTCCCCAAGAAGACATATCTACACCCCAATATCAAAGGGTAGATTGGTTCATTTATCACTGCTGCTTTGATGATTCCTTCCACATATCGCGTTTTTACATTTATCCTGGCGATGGGAAGTGTCATGGTCGCTACTTCCTTGGTTGCAGCTTGGATCTCCACTGTTTCTGTGGTGTATTGATCTGCTTGCACCAGGTGAGAACTCACAACGGAATCATAATCCAATCCAGTATCATACAAGCACCTTATGGTGACTCCATTACATATTACTTCTTCACACACTGGGGAATGATACGGTTCCTGCTGTTTAGTAGGGTTGGCCTTGGCTCCCTTTCTCCCCGTTTTCATTGCAGCAAAGGAAGGAGGTTTCCTAGTACACTTTTCGGTGTTATGGTTGTCCATCTTACACCATCTACAATATAATCTACCTTTATGAAAGGGTTTTCTTTCCTCATATTTTCTGTCATTGAATTGTGGGTTTTTATTTCTATAATCATTTCGTGGCCTATCAAACTGTTGCTTACCTTTGTTTCCCTGATCTTTGTTGTCAAATCTGTTAAAGTTTTGAGGAGCCTTATAATTGTCTAACTGTTTCTTTTTTGTGCCCGCTACCTCTGCTTGGGCTGCCTGATACCTCTCAGCGACATTGAGTAACTCACCCAGCCTCTCTGCACCTTGTTCCATGAGAAACTTTCTCAAGGTTTGAGCCATGGACTCTCTCAATTGCTCAGTAAGGATCATTTCTTTAAGATCTTGGGTTTTCTCCAGAGCAGTCCATTTCTCCAAGTAGGTCTCTAAACGGGCAGAGAACTGGTGATATGTCTCACCTGACAGTAGTCTTGCATTCCTAAATTTTTTCCTGTAAAATTCTCCGTTCTTTTCATACCTTAACAAAAGAGCCTGCTTTAACATGTCATAATTGTCTTGATCATCCCTGCTCATTTTGGCAAAAACTTCATAAGCTGTTCCCCTACGCCCCTGGGATAACTTTAGGCTCCACCTTTCTCTCTCTAAACCATACGTGGTAGCCAACAGTTCAAATCTACCCAGGAAACTTTCTATGTCATCGTCTTTCTCAACAAAATGGTCTAAATGAAAACCCATAGCTGAGGTTGAGGCTCCCCGACTAGCAGTGGCATCGGAGGTAAAGGGGCTGGCACCATTTTCAGGAGCATGGCCTTGTAATTCCAACTCCCTTAGTCGTAACTCGTGCTCCCTCTGCAATCTCCTATCTTCTGCTTCCCTTTCAGCAGCCAGTCTCTTTTCTTCTCTTTCTGCAGCTAATCTCTTTTCTTCTCTTTCTGTAGCTAATCTCTTTTCTTCTCTTTCTGTAGCTAATCTCTTTTCTTCTCTTTCTGTAGCTAATCTTCTTTCCTCTGCTTCCAATTTATTCTCTTCAAATTGGAGCCTTTTAATCTCCGCCTCCCTATCCGCCTCCAATGCCCTAGCCTCTTTGTCAGCCTCAATCTGCAACCTCTTAATTTCTTTTTCAGCCTCTAATTTTCTTTCTGCTTCTAATTTCCTGTCTTCCCTATCTCTTTCAATAAATTTGTCACATTCTGAGGTTACATACTGGACCAGCTCTGGTCCGTCCATATTCATTTCTTTAGCAGTCTGCACAGCAGCAGATCGAAACTTTGCCAGATCAGCCATTCTGTACAATGCAACCTTTTAAAATTTCTAATTAGACAAATTTCTAATTATAACTAAGAATTTCTAATATGACTAAGAACAACAACAGGCACCGATAGCTCAACCACTATTTAAATTCCACAAAAGAATACTTTTAATTTTATTTGACAGGTAATTAAAGTTTTCGGGACCTGAGACCCTAATATACTTTATAAGAATTTAAAAATCCCGGAATCGAGCTACCCAATATATTTGGTGGATTTGATGTTAAGAAATGTTGTTGTTATGTACTCTTAGTGCACTGAATGAGGTCAGCTGTGAAGGTCCCTGAATATAATAAATATTATGGTAAGTTACAGGGTACCTTTCTGCTACCACCTTTATGATCTCAGACTTATTCTTTGACTAGAATGTATGATGATGATGACTACGTTTGGTGTCTAGGGTTATGTATAAGTAGTGTAATGTTGCATTAACCAACTAAACATATACACAAGTATTTTATTATCCACATAACACAACAGTACTACAACAATCACATACACACTACACTTTAAAAGACTATCTTAAGTAAGTCAGTGGTTGAATTTTGTGTAACGTTAATAATTTTTTTTCAATTTATTATCCTGACTCTATTTTGTTTGAATCAGGATTGACAATCAAAAGTGAAATCAATGGAATTATTTACAATATTCAATTTATACAATGGATCTTCTGTCCATAATACAAGTATTAATATAATTAAAGTGTGTAGGTGTAGTTTTCTAAATATGATAATACTGGTATATGTATAATGGTAGGTTGTTGGTTATCGTCACTCCCTATCGTTTAGTTTCTTTTCATTTGTTACAGGTGAAATTCTTTTATTTGATAATGTCAGTTTTTTATTGTTAATAACTGAAGTTCATAGAGGTTGAGACTTTCGGTGCCGAACGGGCACTTAACATCGAAGGAGAACTCTGGTAAGTCTTGTCCTAGGCTCGATGGACCATCTGGTTCACTTCATAAAAGGCAATGGCCTCCAGTACGTGCCCGAATTATGCAACAAAGTCAGGAATCAATCAGTTCCCACGAGCCTGGTTTTATGTGACTGTCAGGGCCACAAAAACCCCTGAAATAAGAAGGTTATGCATCCTTCTTTATAATAAGTATACAATAATATTCCACAGTTAATTACAGGTACAGTACAAACAAACGCATAGGGTCAGCTCTTTATGACAACCTATTGTACCATTATATTTTGAAGTGACATTGTATACCAGTATTCCTCTCCCCTAATGGTTACAACGCTTCTGCAATTCCAACAGTAATCTTTTTCCATACAATAGGATAGGTGTTATGCTCCTTGATGACAATCATATATAATTTTGTAGTTCTACACCTCTCTGATAGGCTATTATATGATAGATCAATCTCTAGACTTTGCCTACGTCTGCCATCGACTCACTTACTTACAGTCGTATGTTAGTATCTCACATTCAAACTTTATTTTAAATAAAAGGGTTAATAAATTCAATCTTACCACAATTTCAATGAATATTACACACAAGTAACGATGACTGGCAGATCTGGCCCAAGTTATCACTGCCCTGTCCAGAAGTTTATAATATTTGTATTTAGAATTACACTTCTGACCTCATCGTCTCGCGGCGAGATTTTTTTAAGAAATGGCGTCCTAGCCTAACAATTTTTCCTCAATATCAACTAAGCTGGCCAATAGAAGCAGACGACTATGAATTTTAAATCGAACTTTAAAAAAACAATTCCCAAAATACTACGGTTACTACTACAAGTATATTTTTAGTGTTAGGTTAGCCAATCCCCTTTCGCCTTCCTTTAAACTACAGCCAATCGAAATCTTGGTACCTTTTAGTCCTATTTACCCAAAGCTTTTTTTTTTTTCAAAATATGTTATGAAAAAATTAAGCAGGCGTGATCTTTTTTCTCGTCAGTCCGTCTTATCATACATAATATTATTGCCATTATTTTGGTTATTTTTTGTACTAGTGGGTAACCGACACCATATTATTGCTCACGACATCATAAGGCATCCGAATATATAATTTTTATGGCCCTATGTATTTTGGTTCATAATTCCATATTTTTTTTTTAGTTTTGTTTCGTAATTTGAAACGAGCCCAAGGCTATGTTGCTCGAGTTGGCTTTTTTTTTTTTAAATTAACGCGAGACGGCGTTCCCTAGGTTCTGTCTTTCCATCCCTCCCCTCTTTTATTCTTTTATTCTTTCACTCTCGTCTTGCAATCCGACTTGACCTTGCAAAAGTGTTACATTTAATCTGAAGGACGAATTTTTCGAAAAGACAGTATCTTTCATTCGGCTATTAGGTTTATCAAAATCGACATGCAGGCGGGCGTAGGAGAATACTACGCTGGACTCAATTTTTATTTTCTATCTTATTTTTGACTTTATGCACTAGAATATTATCTAATTTAGCTATTGTATTGAGAATATCGTCACAACTGACAAGGACGATGTCAGTAAGGTCGGACTTACTGTAGTGGCCGACAGTTGTATAATATATATGAGCGAATGTCATGAGTTCTTTAGGTTTGTAAAATCTGATGTAGACCCCACACAACAGTAACGTTGGGTCAGGAAATAGACCAACTAGTTTTCAACTTATACACAGTTTATTTACGACAATAACGTTGACATCATGGATAACAGATCACAGCAAATCACAAGGTATCATAGTAAGTAAATCCATAGATAAATTGAGTGCATCACCAGCAACTCATCATAAATGGTAATAACAGGAAAAATCCATTAGAAAATGGTAATAATGTATAATCCTTCAGAAAGTTGGTTGCATACACAGCAACTCATCATACATGGTAATGACAGGAAAAATCCATTAGAAAAAAAGGGTTGCATACACAGCAACTCATCATACATTGCATTAGCAAATATCCCACATAGGAATATCAATCATATCAAATCTCTGTCATACAAAAACACTCTGGACACACTCGCGAGACTATCCCCGTCTTGAAGCTCTGCCAGATACCTAATGACCGAGATTATAGTTTCTCAGTACAACTCAGTAAATCTTCGCTCAAGCGCGAACTAACAGCTTGAGATGTGAGCTCAGCTCATCCGTATCTCTTCCCCAACTACTCAGAACATTTGAACACTTTCCTTATTTAAAAAAAAAACTAACACATACTCAGTTGAGCTATGTTCCAAAAATATCGTACACATAGAATCCAAGTAAAAAATCATCTCATTACTTTAAACGTGCTTACTAGCGTGTCTATAAAAAATCAGACCCGTACGTAAGAATCCCAAACACTTAACTCCTACTCAAAAACATGACTTAACAAGCATGTATTCCTGATATCTAGTTTGAAATAATCTCCGTTCCTTATTTTATTTCAGAGCTGGAGGTGGGAACCCAAGCAGAGGGCCCCCTGTGACTGCTGGGTCCTATTGGGTCAAATATGTTTAGTGACCTAAGGCGGGCCCTGCTTCCCTACTACTATTTGTGTCCTATTATATGTGGATTCTAATATATATATATATATATATATATATATATATATATATATATATATATATATATATATATATATATACGTACTTGTGTGTATGTGTACACACACACACACACACATACCATCAGACCTCAGTTTTCAATATAAAATATTTTACAAATTATGTTTCTCCTTCCACCTGACATTTATCATATACACAATATTCACAAACACTGTATATGTTGATATACAAATAAACTACCGTCTATATATACTGTACTAATATTGCTCAAGGTTTTATTACGCGCTGGCCTTCAAAGTATGTATACACTGCTTAGACAGCGCAGACTACGCCGCATGGAAGATGGTCGCATCACAAAAGATACTTTTTAGGGACAAATAGCAGAAGACAAAAGAACAACAGGGCGACTATAGCTGAGGTTCAAAGATGTGTGCAAGAGAGACATGAAGGCACTGAACATAAATCCAGCAACCTGGGAGGATGAAGCTGTTGATCGTACTAAATGGCGATTCTCCCTACAGCTCCACCTCAGACTGGGTGAAAAGAAGCTCTCACAACGAGCAGAAGAGAAAAGAACACTCCGAAAGAAACATGAGGCAAAATGCAACTGAGGGCTATCACCTCAGTGGCACATTCCAATAGTCAGTTATGACTCAAGATGGCTACTACTTATATTGCTCAGGTCCCGACTTAGGAAGTTATAAAGCATTCATAGACTTCCTCAAACATATTATACGTAAAATAATACCGCTCCCCAGACCAACATTGAGTATACAAAATATACATAAACTGCTGCTAATGTTCTTGTTCCGTCTAGTTCACACACACACACATAAAAAATGAGGAGACGAAGAAATAACAGGACTACTGCCTCTGTCATGTCGTAGAGGCAAGAATTAGGAGTGGTGTGTACGGGTCTAGCAACCTTTTCATATAAAACAACTTGCTACAGAAACGACTACTACAGGATCATATGAATCTTGTCGTGTTTGCTTTCTGCAAGGGGACAACCTGCAGTGGTGGCTCAATGCTCCAAATTGAGCAAACAGGGAAATTGTGATGATGATTCCCTTCAATATGACCGAGCACGGAAGAACTCCCTCCCTAACTTCCATCGGACAAATATTTGTTGCACACGGCACTTTTCATGTTCTAAAATGCTATTGGTATTCAGGTGATCCTGTTTTGTTAATTTCTGAGCTGCATCTTCCATCTAATATTATTAGTGTGTCCAAGTATTTAAGTCTATGCACTTACATAAGGTTGAAGTAAGGAAGAGTGTAACGTGCTCTTCCAGTCATCCTAGTAAGTCGCCAACGCCCTTAGGTTTAGGATTAAGGTAAGGGGTTTGGGGTTAGGTTTATGATTCCTACACCTAACCCTTATCCCTTATTACTGCGTCTCTGAATTCTTTTATAGGGCCGTATCATACACACGGCCTATTATTCTTCATTGCAGTCCATACACAAACTACCCAACTAATCCTTAAGCCTTTTCCCCCTTTTAATTAAAATAATTCTGACAACCATAATCTGCGGCATACGTTTTTTTTAAATCCAAATAGTAATATTCATTATATAGCTTTTTGTTTCCCCTTGTGGAGTAGAGATCTAGCACTGTAGCTGGTATCCTTGTTAGAAGCCAGCTTCAAGGCACAAGCTCATACATCATTCGTTTGTGTAGCAACTTGTTTTACTTAATGATGTTGCTAGCCCCAAGCACAAAATCACAACAGCCGCCTGTTACGACACGCTTGAGGGAGCAGCAGTTCTATTATTTCATTGTTTCTGCAGTGACCCCCGGGATCAACACAAAGCCAAAATAATAATAATAATTGTCATTATCATACACACCCGATAGGATAGTCTGGCGCTCTCTCTTCCAAACCTCTACACCTCACGGTAGAAGTGGAACGACTAAGTAAATAAGTAAGTAAGTCATTATTATACTAATAAAATTAATTATTAAATAAATTGAATTAGACAAAGAAATAAAATAGAACATTACGACACTCAGAGCTCCTATGCATTTCACGAGATTAATGAAAGGACACGTTTCTGCCGAAGTGCCGTATCTGATGATCAAAATAGCGTCTATTGCGTTGCTAGTTTATTAAGTTTCCTCATCTGTAGTTAGAAAGTAATTCCCTCTAAAATTATTACAATACCTTTAATGGACTATAAGATTAATACTGACATCACTAGATTAATGTCAGCTTAAAGCTCAAAACGGAGCTATTACAGGAAATTCTACGCGAGTTAAAAAATAGATTACACAAGCGTGTAAAATTCAACGAAATTTGCGCCACCATACAGTTAAGTATGCAAATGTTTCCGCAGGCGATATCAATGTCGACCATATAAAAAGTTTTCAAAAATGTTAAACTTAATAATTATGTCATTGAAATATTGAAATGTGAACATTCGGATAATATTCATAAATACAAGTTCGACGGAGCGGAACAGCGTGGTAGACGAGAGGTGTATGAGACGTCCCACGAAGCGTGAACAGACAAATCCCGGAATGTTTCTGATAGCGAGAGGCCGCTTTAAGACACATCTCTTCTTTTTCTAAGTGGTGCCCGGAGAAAAGAACGTCCTTTACAGCGTTCTGAAAAGCTGACATTTCTTGACATCTTAGTTCATACTTGTCGATTGTCACATTGGCTCCATCAATGTCATTTCACAGCTGCTGTAAGGAATTTGTCAATGAGTAGTTTTTTTCTGGCTTTTTTTCTCTTTCTGTTTCAATCATTCATTCCCTGTCCAATGTTGTATAGTTGCTTGTTTAAAAGACACGTGACAGATAAATTTACTCAAACCATGAGGTGATAAATGATGTCTACTCGGGGTTTTTTTTTTTCCTATCCAGCGGCACTTGGGCTTCAACCCTTCGGCCCAATGACATAAAATAAATTTCATGGCATTGCGAAGCTGGGGAGCCTGTGGACTTTCCTTCCCACCCTGTCAGGAGCCAGATGCCATGCCATCTCCGCTCCTTCCCAACCACAGAGGGTTTGTGCTCAGGAGTCGCTCAGGCTACTTTAGTCCCCGGTCGAAGGCACTCTTTCAAATGTCTTCGCCAGGATCTACTCGGGCATAAAAATTGAAATTTCATTTCTATTGTGAGATCATCATCATCTTCATCATCATTTTCATCGTTTTCTTTGTCGCTCCTTACGGGGGCAGTAAGGCTCCCCCCCCCCATCAGCTGGTCCACTTGTAGAAAGTCCGGCCCCAAGCAGCCATTATGCTCCTGTAGCAGTTGTTTCTATAGCAACTGGTTTTATATTACAAGGTTGCCAGCCCCATGCATAACCTCATATTAGTAGCCTCCTACGACATACTTGAGAATGCAGTAGTACTGTTCTATCGTTGTCTCTCCAGACACGCCCGGCAGCAACATGGGGCCTATTGTGGGATGTTGGTGTCTTTAGTTCTGGACTCGGTGATGATGGTCTGTCATGTGATCTATAGTTCGGATGTGGCTGTTTTGGTTTAGTATTGGTATACGAGTTTGTTCCGATTTTCTATTGAGATGTGGGTGTTTTTTTTTTATAAAGACTTCGATTATGGGTGTGTTTTGATATGGACTTAGCATGTGAGTGCATTTTTATGAAGATTTTGGATGCGAGTGTGTTTTGATACAGACTTGGGATGTAAGCGTGCTTTGGTGTAGACTTAGGGTGTGTTTTGATGTAAATTGAGATCTGGGTGTGCATTGATGTACACTGGAGCGTGTTTTTTATACAGATTTGAGATGTGGTTTTGTTTTGTTGACTTGGGATGTCGGCGTATTCTTATGTAAATTTCTTATGTGGATGTTTGCTTATCTAGATTTGGTATGTGGATGTTTTCTTACCTAGATCTGCGATGTTGATGTGTAAATACTTAGTTTTGGGATGAGGCACAGTTCTCACCTATACTTAAAGCGAGGTATCTTCACATCAGAGCATGTATATTCCCAGTAGCAACATACGGCTGCGAGACTTGGACACTCAATAAAACAGTTGCAAAAAAGATTACATCATTCAAAATGAAATGCTACAGAAGGATGTTGAGAATACCCTGGACAGAAAAAAAGACCAACAGAGAAGTACTGCACTCACTAAACATACAGCAACATTGACTTTTAAATACCATCGCAATAAGGAAGCTGAAATTTTTCGGTCATATAAAAAGACATAGTCTGGAAAAAATAGTGATGGAAGGCATGGTCCCTGGAAAAAGGGGAAGGGGTCGACCTAGACGACGGTGGACCCAGGACATCACAGAGAGTCTGAACTTGTCTTTGGCTGATGCAGGTCGACTTGCCCAGAATCGTGATGCGTTCAGAGCAGCTGTAATGAAGACAATGTTCTGGAAAGAATACGTCACATGATGATGATCTTCACATTTAGGTTCTCTTGTCTTCTAGATTTTAGATTATAGTGCCTTGTCATTTTAAAAAAATGCATTTAGCTAGAAGCCTCAAAAGTCCAGGACCGACCCTAAATGTGAATATATATATGTGTGTGTGTGTGTGTGTGTGTGTGTGTGTGTGTGTGTGTGTGTGTGCGTGCGCACGCGCGCGCGTTTCTTTAGCAATAATTTATGGGATAAAGAGCTTCTTTGTTTTATAATTTTCAATCAACACTGGCCATTATTTTACGCCATGAAGCCACTGTCCTGTTTTTTGCCCTTGGAAAGAAAAAAAAAACTGACCTGCATTCCAGGCCACCCAGGTACTATCATCGCCACAGTAACCAACCAGGTGACACCGGTTAGTCTTGGTGACCATAGTTGTAACTGGGTGAGGTGAGACGTAAAGAAAGCCTCTTCTCGCCTCCCCCAAAACATTCCTACTTTTGAAACATAATATCGAGATATTTAACATGCACGAAAGGGACATTGATATCATTACAAGGCAATCCATGTTTTGGAACCACCAGGGTTACAGAGATAGAGTGAGACAGAAAAACACATCCAGTAGAGAACTACAGACAGAATTTAAAGACATGAAGATGATAACTAAAGACATTGAGCTGATAACTCGGTGCAGAAGGATCTGGCATACGTTATGCTGAAAGCATATGTTCTCTGAGAAGCAGAAACATTGTGATGAATATGGCACACAATTAGTGCTCGACCAACGAGGCGTGCTGAATGAAAAAAAATTAAAATTAAAAAGATCACGTCTAGCTGGCTAAGACACGACGAGACCATCGGGACTTATGGTTTTACCGCAACACTGAAAGTAAATAATCTAACACTATCTTAGCCAGATTTGCGACTAATTGGTCTCCACCACATAGTCTCGGGCCATGTGGCTACAACGCTCTTCCTGTCCAAAACCTTACGACCTCTATAATACCACGAGACTGAAGAGGGCCAGATGCTCAAAAGGCCAAGGGGACACGATTCTCGTGACATGACAGCGCTGAGAGAATTGGCAGGTAAGAAAGCAAGGAACTAAAGAACACACTGCCATTGCTGAGTCATGATCAAATCATACAGGAAGCAACGATATACAGGGTTCGATCATGTGGTTACATAACGCGAGAAGACCAACAGGCAGTATAACCTTCCAGTTAAGGTCATCACGTTGAAGGACGCGCAGAAAAATATATCTCAACTAACATAATTACCGATGTATGTTATGTCGGTCGGTCACACTCAAAATAGTAACTCGCGCCAGAAAAAAAAAAGTGCGCAACGCACGGTGTGCAACTTGCGCGTCGTGGGTGTTATATAAAAGAAATACTTTGGTTTTACGAAATTAGTAGCGCTCGACAAAGAAAAAGTGCGTAAAAATTGGTGTGCATGAGCCCTCACCCGATGTACAAATCATGAAAACTTGAAAGTTTTTGTTAAAACCACTTATTATCAAGGAACACTCTTTGAAAACCATCCACACACTTTCACACGAAATGTTGTCATCAAAGAACTTTTAAATTGAATCTAAAATAGCATAATTCTCGCCGTGAGTACGTTGGTCACAGCTGAGGAATGCAACCGTGTTGAAAAATTGTATTGCTTCCATTATATATACTCTCCCGAAAATAGTTACAATCAACAAAGAAAAGCGTTCAAATGACGGTGTTCATGAACAGTTTGATTACACTGTATAATGGACACAAACCAAAAACACTTAGTTGAGAATGTACTTCTATCTGCTCATCCGGGAACGGAAACAGCACACTATAATTAAAAACCCGTCAAGTTTGACGGGTTATTGCTAGTATATCTATAAGTTATTTAACCGTGAGAGAAAAGGATGGTGGAAATGACGTAACGGAGAAGTTCAAATATTTTCTTTTTCATGTATCATCCCAAGTGGCGTAGGTGATCATATCCCTCCACAACCTCTGATCGACAGTGTTGTTTATAAATTCTCTCCATGCCACGTTGACAAACTATCAAGCTGCCCAGTGTTTCGACTCTTTGACGTCCTATATCTCTTTGTCCTTTAGTCTTTCCCGTTGTCACAGCATATTCCAGCTTTCCACTCCTCAAAACACGCCCAAAGAATACGGACTGCTTCCTTATTATTATTAAACTGAAAAAAATGCGAACAACTTAATGATCACATTAAATATTCGGACATCAATTATACCAGGAATACAGTGAAAACTACTGGGGCAGGGTCCGGTATTTGTAATGTATGAGATTATTTTTAATGTCAATATTTATGTCATTTGTTCTTCTGAGATACTGAAGGAGTCTATGTTATCTATCATAAGTCTCCACATAAAATGTCCTTTCAGAAAGTTCAGTCTTCCTTCAGTTCCGTTTTCGTTCAAGGTAATGCTAGCTAATCGCCAGAGATGGAAGGTTCCTTGTTTGTGTTCAACCCAGGTTTACTGTCAGGAATTACTTGGCCTTTAAGGTTAGTATAACCTATTGCTGGATATGGCGTGATTAATGGCTTCAATTTCAATTTTCTTCTTAGTTATACGCTCTTAGATAACACTTTAGCAATTCAGAACTCTCAACTCGTGAACTTCACAAAATCTAGGAACGAGGTCTTCAGATTGTGTTAACATTTAATGACTGTTCAACTTTGAGAATTCAAACTTCAATAAAATAGTTCACAACAGCTCAATAAGGATCAGTATATGTAGAATAACGAGAAGTACACTCTACTAGTTTAATTTCCCTCTTGAAAACCTAAAATGTCTAATAAATGTTCGAACTCTTCATCAGTGTCATTGATATGCTCAAAGATAATAGCTCTTAACACTTCCCAATGTGGGACATCAACTGGTTGTTCTTCTCTTTCTTCACAATAATAAAAATAAACTACAATGTACTCGTCTCGATAAATTTCACCTTCGTAATTAGCGTTAAAATTTAAAGGCGACCTCCTTCTATAATTCCAGCTTCTTCAGCATTATTTAATGCTTCTTGTATGATGGCATGACCATCTACTGGAACTTCAAATTCTCTAGGCGCCAGTGTTATTCATAACAGATATTCACAACACGAATAAATATGTCTCTTAACGAAGCAATACGCTCAGTGAGTTCTTATAAAAATTAAGATCACCTCTTTCACAATTCTGTAGCTATAAATGTTTCTGCTCTATGTTCACGCTAGGGCTTCTCTAAAACTTAAAAGCGATCTGCACATTATCGGACATCCGACACGATTTCACAATAATATTAACAAAGGACGTTAGTGCACTTCAACTAACCTGATGCTCTGATACTCCGTCTGGAGTCAATAGTCAACTATCTGTTATACCAGATATCTATAGGCTTGCTACCGCAAGAATGCCTTGGTGTTGACCAGCGTCTTGTAAGCACTACATCAGACTGACTTTTTCCCCAGAGAAATGCATGTCCAGGTCCTTATGATGATAAGGCATTCATAAGTCTATACTCCGGCGAGTCAACTTCTTCTAGTCAGATTCCGAGACATGTTGAAAACGTGCTTGTCCGTGTGAAATTCACAATTTACGCAATTTCTTCAATAAAGTACCTATGTTAGACGTCACTTCGAAAGTTACATTGCTCAATCCAACACTAGTTGTAAAGTTAGAATAGAGGCTTTTTATGACGGAAACAATGCGGCTGGGAATTCCATAAGCCCTCAGAATTTTCCATAGGCTGTCCCTGTGTATGCTGTCGAAAGCCTTTTCAAAATCAACAAAGTTAATGTACAGCTGTCTCTGCCATTCTGAGCACTGCTCTATAATGTTCCTGAGGGTAAATATATGATCTGCACATCTTCTGTTCTTTCTAAAGCCCGCTTGTTCTTTCCTCAGTTTGTGGTCTACTGCTTTTGAAATTCTCTGGATGATTATCCTGCCTAGTATTTTGCTGGGAACTGAGATGTGAGTAATTCCTCTCCAGTTGTTGCAGTCTGCAAGGTCGCCTTCTTGGGCAATTTGACAATTATTCATTTACTCCCCTCTGTTGGTGTTGTCTCAGTTTCCCAGACTTGTGCAAATAGTGGTTCTAATAGTTCTGCTGCTAGTTCAGGGTCTGCCTTGAATAACTCAGCATTTAGATTGTCGTGACCAGGCGCTTTTCAATTTTTTAACCCTTTGATAGCTGTGATGATTTCTTCTTTTCGTGGAATGTCTGTATTTACGTCTAAGTCACTTTCAGCCTCAGGAACATTCAGCTGAGTCTCCGATGGTTCTTTATTCTGGGTTTCTCTGAAGTGCTCCGCCCATCTTGCTTCCTGCCCCTGTGCTGTGGTGATGAGATTTCCTTGCTTGTCTCTTACCAACGTTATGTTGTTTGCACCTCGTTTTCCACTGATAGTTTTAGTTATTTTATAAACTGTGCTTTGTTCATTTCTCAGTGCTGCCTCTTCTGCCTGTCTTGCAAGGTCATCCAGAAATGTCCTTTTGTTAGCAGGAGTACGACAGGGATGCCCCTTATCAACAACATCATTTTTGGCAGCCACAGATTGGGTGATGCGCCAGACAACAGAGGGCAGTCCAAGAGGAATTAGATGGACAACGTTTTCTATACCGGAAGACCTGGAATATGCAGATGATATTGCACTACTCGCGCATTCACATCAACACATTCAAGACAAAACCGATAGACTGAATAAGTATGGCCAGCAGGTTGGCCTGAACAACAATCTGAAGAAGACAGAGGTCATGACACTAAATGTGGGCAATCCTGAGCCATTAACAGTAAGGAACCAGAAGTTAGAACAGACAGACACATTTACTTACCTAGGATGCATAGTAACACCTGACGGCGGAACAAGCAAGGACATTAACAACAGAATGAATAAAGCGAGAACAGCCTTTGCTATTCTCAACAACATTTGGAAGTCTTGCCAGTACAGCACAAACACCAAATTAAGACTATATGAGAGCTGTGTACTTTCTGTGCTTCTCTATGGTGCGGAATGTTGCAGAGTAACAGAGAAGGAAATGTCGAAACTGTCCTCCTTCCACACAATCTGCTTAAGGAAAATTCTATGAATCTTTTGGCCAAACACCATCAGCAAACAAGAACTACTTATTCGGAGTAACCAGGAGGACATGCACACCATCATAGCTGGCAGACGCTGGAGTTGGGTTGGCCACGTCCTCAGAAGGGACCCTGATACCATCACAAGAACAGCTATGCTATGGACCCCCGAGGGAAAGCGAAAGAGAGGCCGACCAAAAACAACTTGGCGGAGAACTGTGGAAGCTGAGACGCAAAGAATGAACCAGAGTTGGGGCACTGTACGAAGGATGGCCGCCGACCGAGCAAAGTGGAATCAATTTGTTGCTGCCCTACAAGACGCCACCAGGCGTGATGGCCGCTGTCTGCTTTGGCGGTTAAGGATCAAAGAAGAAGAAGAAGTTAGACGTCAGCTAACACTAAGCTATGATAGTATTCAGGTGCTTGAAACAAATCGTCAACTTGGTTCTCTTCAAAAAAATATCATCGATATATAATACATGAAGGTATGGTGCAACACGCAGAGTCTTCAAGGCACTAACATGAGTTTTGCTAACTTCTGGAAATGTTAGAGGCAGACTAAAACCTCTCAGTAGAATAAAATCTTCAACGCGAATCTCAACTTATTTTACAAACTGCTCTGCAAAAACATTTAGTGCGAATTAACTGACCTGATGCTCTGTCTGGATCACAACTAACGTTAGGTATAAAATTTCTGGCACTTGACACGCAGATACTTTCTCTCCGTAATCTCATATTCCTACATTAATTTATTTATCTTGCACTTCTCTAACACTTGCATCAGGTTTGAACACCTATAATACAGCTATATACAGGCTGGGCAGAGTGTCCGCCATGGCGTATGTCTTGTGAGCACTACATCTTCTGGCGGCAGACTGTCTTTTGATTATTGAAACCTTTGTCTTTTATAGCAGAAAAAATAGATCAGAAAAACAAAATTCGTTTTTGGTTCGTATTTGAACGTTTTTGTTACGTTTTAAAAACGTTTGTGTTTCGTTTAGTTTTCCGTCATCCGCTGATCGTTGGCGTTTCGTTTCACAAACGTTTATGTTTCGTTCTTGTTATATCTGTCCCACTGTATGAAACGTTTGCGTTTCGTTTAATTTTTCATGAAACGTTTGCGTTTCGTTAGCTCGCGTTTCGTTTCACCAATAACGCTGTGAAAACCCAAAGCCCTAATATCTGGCCTTTGGCTAGGATCATGTGTCTAGACACAGGGACCAGTACAGTGACATTCATGTGTCATTAGGTCCTTTGTGTGAGAACACAGACGATCACTACAGTGACACATTTTGTCATTGGGTCTTCTTGTGTTGGGACTTGTGGTCTTGACCAGAGCCGGGTTTGGGGCGGGTGCCAATGCGACCTCATGCGAGGAAAAAATATGCGACCTCATGCGAGGAAAAAAAAAAAATTCGTTTCACCGTATGAAAACGTTTATGAAACGCTCGCGTTTTGTCAACGTTCGCGTTTCGTCAACGTTCGCGTTTCATTCTTGTTATAAGTATTAGTTACACCCTACCTAGGTTATCTTATGCACGCTTATGATTTTAGTTACGTGTTTTAATCTATGTTTGTTCATGTGTGTCTATCATTACTTTACCCTGTCACGCTACAACAGACAGGAGTCTATTTTGTTGAACACCTTGACTTCGTCATACAACAATAAATATAAGTCTACTTTCGTTGACACACGAACTACATGATATAACAGGAGACAGTAGTCTACTTTGTTGGACACCTAGAATTCTAGACAACATCACATGACAATAGACAGAAGTCTACATTGACACCTAGTCTACCTGACATGACAATAGACAGAAGTCTACATTGACACCTAGACTACCTGACATGACAATAGACAGAAGTCTACATTGACACCTAGACTACCTGACATGACAATAGACAGAAGTCTACTTCAACTGGTCGCATGAAAGTTATTCTTATCTCGGCTGTCATTCAGAATTTAACACTGACAAAAAAAGTACGTTGACAGCTATTGGAATGCAGACTGTACATTTGAAGAGAGTTTCCGATTGGTTAACGATTAGAGCTCTTTCTTCTCGCGGCAAAGTTTCCGTATTCCGGGATCGAAATCAGGTAGCGTCACGCTCCACTCTACTCAGTTATAAATGGGTACCTGACTCTTCTATTGAGTTAGGAAAGGCGAAAAATCAGAAAAGAAGGAATGGTCACCTCACCTCCTAAACAAAAAAGGTGGACCTTGTATGGTTACGATTGTAACACATCATTACCCTACGGCAGTATCTACTATGGGACCCACCATAACAATGTTACATTAGAAGAAACCTCGGTGTTTCACCCGTTAGTAGTAGGGTATGTACAACTTAGGTAGTATTCTGCAGGCGCGCTGCAGGCGCGCTGCAGGCGCGTGACTTTTATATAGCAAAAATTCTGCAGGCGCGTGACTTTTATATAGGCGCAATCTGCAGGCGCGCGGCGCAAGATGGCGGACTTGAGCTAACAAGGGGGAGATAATTTGGGGCAAGATGGCGGATTTGAGCTAACAAGGGGGAGATAATTTGGGGCAAGATGGCGGATTTGAGCTAACAAGGGGAGGTTATTTGGGGCAAGATGGCGGATTTGAGATAACAAGGGGGAGATAACAAGAGGGCGGGATGACTTTTTATATAAGGAAATACTCATTACGCAGGTGGAGCAGCAGGTGGGATGACATTTATATAAGGAAATACTCATTGCGCAGGTGGAGCATCAGGCGGGGTGACTTTTTATATAAGGAAATACTCATTACGCAGGTGGAGCAGCAGGCGGGATGACTTTTTATATAAGGAAATACTCATTGTGCAGGTGGAGCATCAGGCGGAGGGTGATGACTTTTTATATAAGGAAATACTCATTGTACAGATGGAACAGCGGGGGTTGGTACATGACTTTTATATAAGGAATTGAGGAGGAGCAGCAGGTGGGATGACTTTTTATATAAGAAAATACTCATTGAGCAGGTGGAGCAGCAGGCGGGATGACTTTTTATATAGGAAAAATGTGCAGGGGCAAGATGGCGGGGTGACTTTTTTATATAAGGAAATACTCAGTGTGCAGGTGGAGCATCAGGCGGAGGGTGATGACTTTTTATATAAGAAAATACTCAGTGTGCAGGTGGAGCATCAGGTGGGGTGACTTTTTATATAAGGAAAATGTGCAGGGGCAAGATGGCGGGATGACTTTTTATATAAGAAAATACTCATTGCGTAGGTGGAGCATCAGGCGGGATGACTTTTTATATAAGAAAATACTCAGTGTGCAGGTAGCACCAGGCGGGATGACTTTTTATATAAGGAAATACGCAGTGTGGAGGTGGAGCAGCAGGAGAAGTGGATAACTTTTTAATATAGTAATATGTGTTTATTGAGATAACAAGAAGACGATAATAGGAAGAGGATAATAGTTAGACTTTGAGATTTTTAGATAACAAGAAGACGTTATTTATAGACATATATTAATTCTGCAGGCGTGATACAGGGGTAAGATGGCGGGGTGACTTTTTATATAAGGAGAAAAATGGCGGCGCGCTGCAGGCGCAAGATGGCGGGATGACTTTTTATATAGGGAAAATGTACAAGGGCAAGAGGGCGGACTTGAGATAACAAGAAGGTGGTATATGGCGCAAGATGGCGGGGTGCTTTTTTTATATAAGGAATTGAGGAGGAGGCGAGGAGGAGACCCATGAATTTTTTTATATAGAGATATGTTTAGATAACGAGAAGACGTTATTTATAGACATATATTAATTCTGCAGGAGTGATGCAGGGGCAGGGATGATATTTTTGTGTGATGTGGTATGGTTTTGGGGGTGGAAGAGAGATATTTTAGATGTTGAGGGGAGATGTGGTGACGTTGTCAGGATGCATCTGTGTACATTTTTGGGGGTGTAGCAGGCGAGTGGACCAGCATTGAGAGGTGGGAGTGAAGAGACATTGGTGACGAGGTACGGGTGTAATGTAGCAGGTGGGGTTAGGTTAGGGGGGATATTTTTGTGTGATGTGGTATGGTTTTGGAGGTGGAAGAGAGATATTTTAGATGTTGAGGGGAGATTGTGGTGACGTTGTCAGGATGCAGCTGTGTACATTTTTGGGGTGTAGCAGGCGAGTGGACCAGCATTGAGAGGTGGGAGTGAAGAGGCGTCGGTGACGAGGTACAGGTGTAATGTAGCAGGTGGGGTTAGGTTAGGGGGGATATTTTTGTGTGATGTGGTATAGTTTTGGAGGTGGAAGAGAGATATTTTAATCTGTAATGTAGGAGGTGGGGTTAGGTTAGGGCGGAGTAGTAGGGTGTGTGTTGTGGAATTGTTTTGTTATGTGTGTTGGTGTGTGTGTGTTTATACAGTCTACAACCGCGTGACTTTTATATAACGAAAATGTGTTGGAGGAACGTGGAGGAGGAGAGGTCTTGGTATATAGTAATATATAAGTTCATTAATGGCGGGCGTGTTGTGTGATGATTATTTTACAAACAGTTATATACGTACATATTACAGATAGGTAGCCGATATTACAACAGTTAGATGCTATTTAGTTATACATATATAGAAATATAAAAGAGAAAACACTAGATACATTTTATATATTTATTGACAAAGTTAGTTGATCTATGGGTGACATATAACCGCACTTCTTTTCGTATACCCCTTGGAGCTCTCAGAACACAGGTGGTTCGGTTTACTTGGCGAGTCTGTCAATGCACGTTTTGTCTTGTTCGTTCAACGAGGGGGTCAAATGGGAAGATTTCCCTTTTAGGCTTCTAAGTTTGTCACTGCTGGGTTGACTTTTGTCAAACTTTTTTTGGCGCAACGTGTGGTGCAAATCTGCCTCCCGCTCGCAGCATAACGAAAAAGAGACGTTGGATGGGCGGGTTTTTGCAGAGGTGGTTTAACGTGACACCAGGTACGGAAATCACATCTTTGAACATATCTACCCCTAGGTCCGCGTAAAAACTAACGTGTTGTTCTAACGCTGTGTGTGGCTAGTGATGAGAATATAAGACGCTGAGAGGTGAAGTTTGGTCGTAGACAACTACTCACTAGGAAATGCCCGTGAGGTGGTAGAAATACCCCCTCGACACGATAGAAATATGCCCTCGAGATGATATAAATATACCCTCGACACGACAGAAATATACCCTCGACACGACAGAAATATGTATGTGTAATGATAGAAAATATGACCTCGACACGACAGAAATATGCCCTCGACACGACAGAAATATGTATGTGTAATGATAGAAAATATGCCCTCGACACGACAGAAATATGCCCTCGACACGACAGAAATATGTATGTGTAATGATAGAAAATATGCCCTCGACACGATAGAAAGACGCCCTCGACACGACAGAAATATGTATGTGTAATGATAGAAAATATGACCTCGAGACGACAGAAATATACCCCCGAGATGATAGAAATGTGACCACTGGTTTTGGGAGAAAACTTTAGATATCACCCACCAAAGGATTTTCGCACGTGTAATAAAGGGGGGTCTCGATAAAATTTACTCTCTCGACCTTCACTCAGCTCTCCAAAGGTTTAAGTATTGCATCACTTCTTGGCATGTTCACCTAGTTAGTGGGAGCCGTCACCTACAAAGAGGTATGACCCCACCTGCAAGGGGTGGTCCTGGAAACAGTCTGTAGCAGTGCAGTCTGGCTGATCGAGTGCGGCTCGCAATGGGAAGGCAAAAGCGGTCCCTAAACAATATCGGGTTGTAGTCGGTTGTGTCGATCGAGAGGTGGAGATATCACAGCTTAGAAGGGAGTTTTGAAGCGAGTTGAGGTTTTGTGTTTTCTTTTGTAGTGGTGTGGGTGAGGTCGGGAGGTTTTTTGTGTGATGTATTGTACCGGTAGTGTGTTTGGTTGTAGGTATCTTAATTGTGTGGTGTAGTTTGTGGGGCTGTCGAATCGTGGGGTGTGCTGGGGTATGGGTTTTTTGTGTGTCGGTATTTTAATTGTTGTATCTACAATATGTATAGATCAGAGTGAAGTTTTAGAAACCAGTACTAGTTCTACCATCGAACTTGCGTCCTGGTAGTGTGTGTGTTGTTTATTTTACATATAGACAGGTATACATATACAAGATGTTACAGCAGTTATACGCTAAATAGTCAAGCTAAAACACTAGTCTCAAACGCATTGTAGGTCGCTTGACACCTGCCCAGCCTTATTTGCTCACTAACAGCAACTTGCTTAATGAAAAGCTAATCGATTGTGTCATAGCGGCTTTAAGCTAGGTTGTGAAACGGTTTGAGACACGATTCGTGGTGACAGATGGTTACATACTCAGAAACCTAAGCGATACTCAACGTGCTGTTGAACAAATATTCAGTGTTAGCTTTCTTGGTTTGATAGAGGCTTTAACTATAAATTATCTGTAATGTTTTAAATAGTCTTGTTAAGGTATTATCTCTATAATATTGCGTATGCGTAAGCAATAACAGGAGATTTTGTGTGTGTTTTATTAGGTATAGATACACTACGCAAAAGTGATCTCACCAGAACTTTGTTATCTATGTAGATGTGTCGTAGTCTAGTTACAAACAGCAAGGTGGTTTAGAAGTAACTTTATCATTTTTATTGGAAGAAAATTGTGTTTTTTATCGTTTACATGTTTTGTAACAAATTTGATTGCTCCAAAACTTTCACACAATTAGGTTACTACTTGACTTGAGAAGAAGGTCTTTTTATAAACACTCTTGAGTGAATTCCCATTTTTTCCTATCCGCTATAGAATAAAGAGGAAAATATATTTTTAAAAGTATTACCTGTTATAGAGGCAGATGAGTAAGGTTCGGTATGATGGAGGCGGTTTTGGTTTTGTGTTGTGTTGTGTGTGTAGTGGGTCACGGGGTAGTTTTCTTTATTATTTATATTATAGCATGAGTAATAAAATCTACTTACCCCAATGTTCAGTTAATGTTATGTAAATGAACCGTAAACACTCGCAGTCTCCAACATAAAAAATATTGGGAAAGACCACACTGAACAAAAACCAAATAGTTCACACCCGTTAGAGATATATCTTATGTAAAAAGTATGGCGGAAACACTCGATCAGTCGAGACCAACATTTTAGAAAAAAACAACTCAGTGTTTAGTTGATACTTTTAGCTTCCTGAACAATAAATTGGGGTCTTTTCCAATATTGTTGGAGATTTTATACATAACATTATAACATTGGGGTAAGTAGATTTTATTACTCATGCTATAATATAAATAATAAAGAAAACTACCCCGTGACCCACTACACACACACAACACAACACAAAACCAAAACCGCCCCCATCATACCGAACCGTACGCATCTGCCTCTATAACAGGTAATACTTTTAAAAATATATTTTCCTCTTTATTCTATAGCGGATAGGAAAAAATGGGAATTCACTCAAGAGTGTTTATAAAAAGACCTTCTTCTCAAGTCAAGTAGTAACCTAATTGTGTGAAAGTTTTGGAGCAATCAAATTTGTTACAAAACATGTAAACGATAAAAAACACAATTTTCTTCCAATAAAAATGATAAAGTTACTTCTAAACCACCTTGCTGTTTGTAACTAGACTACGACACATCTACATAGATAACAAAGTTCTGGTGAGATCACTTTTGCGTAGTGTATCTATACCTAATAAAACACACACAAAATCTCCTGTTATTGCTTACGCATACGCAATATTATAGAGATAATACCTTAACAAGACTATTTAAAACATTACAGATAATTTATAGTTAAAGCCTCTATCAAACCAAGAAAGCTAACACTGAATATTTGTTCAACAGCACGTTGAGTATCGCTTAGGTTTCTGAGTATGTAACCATCTGTCACCACGAATCGTGTCTCAAACCGTTTCACAACCTAGCTTAAAGCCGCTATAACACAATCGATTAGCTTTTCATTAAGCAAGTTGCTGTTAGTGAGCAAATAAGGCTGGGCAGGTGTCAAGCGACCTACAATGCGTTTGAGACTAGTGTTTTAGCTTGACTATTTAGCGTATAACTGCTGTAACATCTTGTATATGTATACCTGTCTATATGTAAAATAAACAACACACACACTACCAGGACGCAAGTTCGATGGTAGAACTAGTACTGGTTTCTAAAACTTCACTCTGATCTATACATATTGTAGATACAACAATTAAAATACCGACACACAAAAAACCCATACCCCAGCACACCCCACGATTCGACAGCCCCACAAACTACACCACACAATTAAGATACCTACAACCAAACACACTACCGGTACAATACATCACACAAAAAACCTCCCGACCTCACCCACACCACTACAAAAGAAAACACAAAACCTCAACTCGCTTCAAAACTCCCTTCTAAGCTGTGATATCTCCACCTCTCGATCGACACAACCGACTACAACCCGATATTGTTTAGGGACCGCTTTTGCCTTCCCATTGCGAGCCGCACTCGATCAGCCAGACTGCACTGCTACAGACTGTTTCCAGGACCACCCCTTGCAGGTGGGGTCATACCTCTTTGTAGGTGACGGCTCCCACTAACTAGGTGAACATGCCAAGAAGTGATGCAATACTTAAACCTTTGGAGAGCTGAGTGAAGGTCGAGAGAGTAAATTTTATCGAGACCCCCCTTTATTACACGTGCGAAAATCCTTTGGTGGGTGATATCTAAAGTTTTCTCCCAAAACCAGTGGTCACATTTCTATCATCTCGGGGGTATATTTCTGTCGTCTCGAGGTCATATTTTCTATCATTACACATACATATTTCTGTCGTGTCGAGGGCGTCTTTCTATCGTGTCGAGGGCATATTTTCTATCATTACACATACATATTTCTGTCGTGTCGAGGGCATATTTCTGTCGTGTCGAGGGCATATTTTCTATCATTACACATACATATTTCTGTCGTGTCGAGGGCATATTTCTGTCGTGTCGAGGTCATATTTTCTATCATTACACATACATATTTCTGTCGTGTCGAGGGTATATTTCTGTCGTGTCGAGGGTATATTTATATCATCTCGAGGGCATATTTCTATCGTGTCGAGGGGGTATTTCTACCACCTCACGGGCATTTCCTAGTGAGTAGTTGTCTACGACCAAACTTCACCTCTCAGCGTCTTATATTCTCATCACTAGCCACACACAGCGTTAGAACAACACGTTAGTTTTTACGCGGACCTAGGGGTAGATATGTTCAAAGATGTGATTTCCGTACCTGGTGTCACGTTAAAACACCTCTGCAAAAACCCGCCCATCCAACGTCTCTTTTTCGTTATGCTGCGAGCGGGAGGCAGATTTGCACCACACGTTGCGCCAAAAAAAGTTTGACAAAAGTCAACCCAGCAGTGACAAACTTAGAAGCCTAAAAGGGAAATCTTCCCATTTGACCCCCTCGTTGAACGAACAAGACAAAACGTGCATTGACAGACTCGCCAAGTAAACCGAACCACCTGTGTTCTGAGAGCTCCAAGGGGTATACGAAAAGAAGTGCGGTTATATGTCACCCATAGATCAACTAACTTTGTCAATAAATATATAAAAATGTATCTAGTGTTTTCTCTTTTATATTTCTATATATGTATAACTAAATAGCATCTAACTGTTGTAATATCGGCTACCTATCTGTAATATGTACGTATAACTGTTTGTAAAATAATCATCACACAACACGCCCGCCATTAATGAACTTATATATTACTATATTCCAAGACCTCTCCTCCTCCACGTTCCTCCAACACATTTTCGTTATATAAAAGTCACGCGGATGTAGACATATAAACACACACACACCAACACACATAACAAAACAATTCCACAACACACACCCTACTACTCCGCCCTAACCTAACCCCACCTCCTACATTACAGATTAAAATATCTCTCTTCCACCTCCAAAACTATACCACATCACACAAAAATATCCCCCCTAACCTAACCCCACCTGCTACATTACACCTGTACCTCGTCACCGACGTCTCTTCACTCCCACCTCTCAATGCTGGTCCACTCGCCTGCTACACCCCAAAAAATGTACACAGCTGCATCCTGACAACGTCACCACATCTCCCCTCAACATCTAAAATATCTCTCTTCCACCTCCAAAACCATACCACATCACACAAAAATATCCCCCCTAACCTAACCCCACCTGCTACATTACACCCGTACCTCGTCACCAATGTCTCTTCACTCCCACCTCTCAATGCTGGTCCACTCGCCTGCTACACCCCCAAAAATGTACACAGATGCATCCTGACAACGTCACCACATCTCCCCTCAACATCTAAAATATCTCTCTTCCACCCCCAAAACCATACCACATCACACAAAAATATCATCCCTGCCCCTGCATCACTCCTGCAGAATTAATATATGTCTATAAATAACGTCTTCTCGTTATCTAAACATATCTCTATATAAAAAAATTCATGGGTCTCCTCCTCGCCTCCTCCTCAATTCCTTATATAAAAAAAGCACCCCGCCATCTTGCGCCATATACCACCTTCTTGTTATCTCAAGTCCGCCCTCTTGCCCTTGTACATTTTCCCTATATAAAAAGTCATCCCGCCATCTTGCGCCTGCAGCGCGCCGCCATTTTTCTCCTTATATAAAAAGTCACCCCGCCATCTTACCCCTGTATCACGCCTGCAGAATTAATATATGTCTATAAATAACGTCTTCTTGTTATCTAAAAATCTCAAAAGTCTAACTATTATCCTCTTCCTATTATCGTCTTCTTGTTATCTCAATAAACACATATTACTATATTAAAAAGTTATCCACTTCTCCTGCTGCTCCACCTCCACACTGCGTATTTCCTTATATAAAAAGTCATCCCGCCTGGTGCTACCTGCACACTGAGTATTTTCTTATATAAAAAGTCATCCCGCCTGATGCTCCACCTACGCAATGAGTATTTTCTTATATAAAAAGTCATCCCGCCATCTTGCCCCTGCACATTTTCCTTATATAAAAAGTCACCCCACCTGATGCTCCACCTGCACACTGAGTATTTTCTTATATAAAAAGTCATCACCCTCCGCCTGATGCTCCACCTGCACACTGAGTATTTCCTTATATAAAAAAGTCACCCCGCCATCTTGCCCCTGCACATTTTTCCTATATAAAAAGTCATCCCGCCTGCTGCTCCACCTGCTCAATGAGTATTTTCTTATATAAAAAGTCATCCCACCTGCTGCTCCTCCTCAATTCCTTATATAAAAGTCATGTACCAACCCCCGCTGTTCCATCTGTACAATGAGTATTTCCTTATATAAAAAGTCATCACCCTCCGCCTGATGCTCCACCTGCACAATGAGTATTTCCTTATATAAAAAGTCATCCCGCCTGCTGCTCCACCTGCGTAATGAGTATTTCCTTATATAAAAAGTCACCCCGCCTGATGCTCCACCTGCGCAATGAGTATTTCCTTATATAAAAAGTCATCCCACCTGCTGCTCCACCTGCGTAATGAGTATTTCCTTATATAAAAAGTCATCCCGCCCTCTTGTTATCTCCCCCTTGTTATCTCAAATCCGCCATCTTGCCCCAAATCACCTCCCCTTGTTAGCTCAAATCCGCCATCTTGCCCCAAATTATCTCCCCCTTGTTAGCTCAAATCCGCCATCTTGCCCCAAATTATCTCCCCCTTGTTAGCTCAAGTCCGCCATCTTGCGCCGCGCGCCTGCAGATTGCGCCTATATAAAAGTCACGCGCCTGCAGAATTTTTGCTATATAAAAGTCACGCGCCTGCAGCGCGCCTGCAGCGCGCCTGCAGAATACTACCTAAGTTGTACATACCCTACTACTCCCGTTAATAACAAACTAGTAATGTATGAAATATGTTTGTATTTACATTCCTACCTGGTTTAAACAGTGAGCAGTTATTTACACTTGAAAATTTGCCATGCCCAAGCAACTGATGATCACAGAGGAAACAACATGAAATATGGACTTGTCGAAGCAGTTGATGATTACATCAAACAAACAAACAAAAACACGAAAAAAGGGCCAGAAACAACCTTACGAAAAGACTAGTACACCGGGCATAAATCACGTGATCTTTCCTAACGGGAAACAGCGTAGGTCCTTTGAATAAACAAATGAAGGAAACCTGAGTCACGTGAATAGTATATAAATAAATAAATAAAGGTAATTAACATGCACTGGTTGGACGTAAAGGTGGACAACAGACAAGAGAAAAGAAATATAAGTGATAGGCTTGCTGGGAGTTGAACCGGGGACCATCCAAAGTTGGTTGTGCGGCTTTTCACGATTTACTTTCACAACAAGGCGAAGGCACCATTTGGTTCTCTGTTTGATTCCTTTATATTTCTTTTCCATTGTCTCGTGACCACCTTTGTGTAAGGATGGGGGGAGGGGGGGGGGAGAAAAGAGGGGGGGGGGAAAGGGGGGCCTTGGAGGAGACAGACAACGAAAGAATATGTCTACTGCTCCATCAGACTGACGTGCTGCAAGAAGTGGCTAATATGACGTGCTGTAAGAGGTGACTAATATGACGTGCTGTAAGAGGTGTCTAATATGACGTGCTGTAAGACGTGACTAATATGACGTGCTGTAGGAGGTGACTAATATGACGAGCAGTAAGAGGTGACTAATATGACGTGCTGTAAGAAGTGACTAATATGACGTGCTGTAAGAGGTGACTAATATGACGTGCTGTAAGAGGTGACTAATATGACGTGCTGTCAGAGGTGACTAATATGATGTGCTGTAGGAGGTGACTAATATGACGAGCTGTAAGAGGTGACTAATATGACGTGCTGTAAGAGGTGACTAATATGACGTGCTGTAAGAGGTGACTAATATGACGTGCTGTAGGAGGTGACTAATATGACGTGCTGTAAGAGGTGACTAATATGACGTGCTGTAAGAGGTGACTAATATGACGAGCTGATGAGGGCTGACAACTTTATCATGTAAAACAAAATGACTGAAGGAAACCATGAATGCTTTAGTGCGGGTTTCCTAGCAACAGAAGGGGAGGGGCAGCTGTAGTAATGGCTCTACTTACTAGGAGGAACTAAAAGGACAATTAGGATGACCTATATTGCTCACAGCTGACATGGGCATGCCGCGTTGAAACGTAGCGGAAACAAAAATTATAATAATTCCAAGGAAATTTGAAAGGAGTCATTCGGGTAAAACTCAGGGAAGGATAAATAGGCAAAGTCAAGCAATGACTAGACTCCACATGAGAATAGAAAGACAGACCCGTATATCCCCGAATACAGCCTTTTGAAGGCCGAGCTACCAGACCACAAGGTCTTGCATGTATGAACATGTGGGCTAATACAACAGACTGAGAACGTGTCAAGATACCAGGTACTGCCTCTCTCTAACACCAGGAAAAAATTCTTCAGGAAAAAAAAAACAAAAAAAATCAAAGAGGCAGTTCTCGAAAAGTAAACAATCAAAAGTGTAGATAGGAAGAAATAGTCCAAAACTGGATTTAAAAAAAAAAAAATTGGATATTTCTGCCCCATGCGCCAGCGTGACGAGAAGGTATTAACATACCAGAGATTTTGGATTTTAATTCCTTGGTTCGGGTCACAAAGATAAATAAACAATATTGTTTCCTTTAAACAATACAGATGGTAAACTGATGTAACTGTAGCCACCTGCAGTCTACGGGGATGACCCGCCCGCAGTTTTTTTCTTCTTTTTTTTGCCAGGTACTCCTTTCGGCGTGTTCCTTTCTCGTCTGCTTGTTGTAAGAGCTTCTTTTAGTACAATCTGTGATGGCGCAGTAGGGAGCATCTCCACTATGTGCGTTTGGCAGCGTCGTCCTCTCAGGTTGCTGGTTTTATGTCCAGTGCCTTCATTGAAGTATACGGACGGACGGCGTGTTACGGTGAAGAAATAAACGAATTTTAAGAAGCTAGATTTGGTCAACTTGTATGTGTAGGCAAAGGAAAGCGGAGAAAAGGCAAGGAGTAAGGAAAGTAGTCACCGCACCTTAAAGAGCTGGGTCTATTATGGTAAAGTCTCTAACACTCCGCTTCCTAGAGCAGTATCTACTATGGCACTCATTTACATTTATATCTTGTTTACAATTAAATGCATATGCTTTATTTACAAATAACATGAATATAAATATGTCTTTTAGAAATACTTCTCTGACAACACTTCTATATTATATGTGCTGTCATTTCATGACCCACATCAGCCTCGTCCTCTTGCACTCATCCCGACCTTTGGTTGCGTACAGGTATTTTACTACGAGTTACATACAAATATCAATCATGCAGAAAATTCAGCAGTGCAGTATCACATCTATATCATCACGGCTCACTTACAAGCGTTTAGTAAGCCTTAACAAATAACATCTGGCAACGTCCTTCCCTTCCGCCTGCTTGTTTCCAGGCACGTCAAAAACAAACACACACACACACACACACACACACACACACACACACACACACACACACACACACAACTAATCAGTCAAAACATGCACTAATTTGACCACTATTCGCATAAAATAAATGACGCTATGTCCGACTGGCAGAGTGGTTAGAACGCTGTTCTCTCGTGGCAAATATGCCGAGTTCGAATCAAGGTACTGACACGCTCCAGTATTCCCAGCAGTAAATGGGTACCTGACTTTGAGTTATGGAAGGAAAAGGCAGCGAGGAATGGAACTGGTCACCCCACACATCAATGCTGGACCTGGTATTGTGAAGTCTCTAACACTTCACTTCCCTACAGCAGTATATGCTATGGGACTACCTTTACCGTATCAAATTAAACACAAAAATATTCTGAAATAGAAAATAACATTTAAAAGACAGGAATGTAAAAATATGAATTGGATAACTAGAAAATGCGAACCTACTGAACATGTCTCGTGGCGTATGCGATCCATCCTTCCATAACTTCCTGTCTTATTTACTGTTTATAATTTCTGGTGTTGACTTCTTTCCGGTCCGCTGGGAGGACAACATTAGACAATCTTTGAAGGACCGAGAACTAGAATGGAACCAGGCCAAGAGGAAGACAGCTGATAGGATAGTCTGGCGCTCTCTCTTCCAAACCTCTACACCTCACGGTAGAAGGGGAACGACTAAGTAAGTAAGACTTCTTTTCATGCCACAATGTCAAACTATCAAGTATCATCTCTCCTCGTCGTTATCTATCTTTTTATACTTGATTTGTCCTGCTGTCACAGTATATTCCAGCTCTCTTCTCACAACATACCTTATGAAAGTGGACATCTTCTCTTCTGACGTCATTAACAAGCTTCCTGTGCACATTGGCCTCCTCAGGACATATTCTCACAACACATTTTAGCTGCCCATGATCCATGTCAGCGGGTAGACGATGGACTTGGGTTGGCCACATCTTTAGAAGAGACCCCGACACCATCACCAGAACTGCCATGCTATGGACTCCAGAAGGAAAGCGAAAGAGATGCCGGCCAAAAGCAACCTGGCAGAGATCTGTGGAGGCAGAGATCTGTGGAGGCAGAGATCTGTGGAGGCAGAGATCTGTGGAGGCAGAGATCTCTGGAGGCAGAGATGCAAAGCATAAACCTCAGCTGGGGCACAACAAGAAGTATGGCTGGCGACCAAGCAAAATGGAGACAGTTTGTTGCTACCCTCCAAGACGCCACAAGGCGTGATGGTCAATGATTGCTTTGACAATAAGCGGCTAGTACCAAAGAAGAAAAAAATGGTTTTAAACATTCTTCTGTAAAACCACATCTTTGTGGCGTCTCTTTTCCCTGTTTGGTTACTTGTCCATGGCTCCAGTCTAAAAACCTTCGTCTGTTCAGTTCAGTTAGATATTCTTATTGCCTTCATTTCCCATCTTTTCATAGTGTCTCAACTTCAAATAATGTGCCTATAACAACACGTGCGTTTTAAGTACTTTGTAATTCTGCAGTCTCCTGTTCCATCATAATAATAATAACAATAACTCATTCATTACACGATTATCACATAATTTTTGGGTCGATCTCTTGTCCTCTCCGGCCGTATTCGGCTATATTTGTTGTGCGAACTGATTACGTGAAATTTCAGTGGTCGGCACATCATCTTTCTCTGCTGACAAGCTGATATTTGGTATTTTCAAATCACCTTACACTCCTTTCAGTAATAATTCGTCTTGTCTGTTTACTTGACCATCCTTGCTGAGGGAGTAGACAGGTGATGCAATATTGACCAACAGTCGTTTTGGTATAATTCTCGTACTATTTAGCCAGGTTATTTAGCGCTGATATGGCGATTGGGATTCCCTAATTACTGTCATGTAGAGTCACAGCCCAGATGGTTACACGAGGGTCGGTGTTAGCACAAGGACGGGGAGATAAATTACCCGTCTGCGGATATATTACAGACATGCACCTGAAGACGGAATGTTGTAATAAGCTTCCAGGAGAATTATTACGAACATATTACTTGAGATAAAAGTCAGAAGTTATTTGTAATCACTGACGAGAATAGTACGGAAATCTCACTTCCATATTTGGAAAACATGACTTTTGCATTAACGCACGGAAATTTCCTAGTGGAAATATTTTGAATTATCCCACCAAAACACACAGGTTTTGAAACGATTGGAGGGCATTCGAAACATAGGAAGAACAAAATTTCTCGTTTTTCCTGCTATAACAATGACAGCTTGACAAAAATTACTCGTTTTTCCTGCTATAACAATGGCAGCTTGACAACAATTACTCGCTCCCTACTATAAAAATACGAGTATGACAAAAATTACTGTTGTCCCTGCGATAACAATAATCGTATGACACAAATTACTCGATTTCCCCTCCTATAGTAACAATAGCAGGATCAATATTACTTGGGTTTTCCAGCTATAGCAATAACAGCCTACCATAAAATTACTCGATACTCCCAGCTATACAAACAGGACTTTTAAAAAATTGCTTGTGGTGCAAGCTGTCACCACATACTTGGGCAAGCCCAGCTGTCAGTTAGGAGTTCCTTAATATGCGTAATACTAAAACAATAACCGGCGGGGATGTGCAAAAATAAATGTCTGACTAGAACAAAGGAACAAGACAGGCCTACGCGACGATCACAAGGTCTTCGTCGGTGACAAACAAACAACAACAGAAAAGGGAGAATTAATTTGTGCGCATCAGAAATGATTCGTTCCCTAAATAAGGGATCGCGTTAGCACTGACTACAATTCATTTAGTCTGTATTAAGATTCAGTTGTTGCTTGGGTAATGTTTTTCTATGCATTTTTTCGCTTTGCCTTTTCTGTCTGTTGTAATCTGGCTCTTATTTCTCTCAATTCCAGGAATATTGACTATCATTTCAGGATCAGCAACAAATGGAACAGAAGATGGAAGTGTCGGTGCGCTTCTAAGCTTAAGCATTAGTACACACACAAAAAAAGATGTCTGTGGCGACAGGACAATTCTCAATTAACTTCAGAACAGCGGCCTTAAAAACTGCAGCAGAAGAAAGAACCGTGAGACAAGCTTTTTCTTCACAGACACACCTGTCAGTAGTTGGCAACGCTGGTGGAGCCAGAATAATGCATACCTGGATGACCTAATTGTAGTGCTCCACAAACTATGTCAACGATTCAAAAGGGCTGTGACCAAATGGAACTCTTCTCATTGTAGCATACCCGGCAATGAAGAGGTTAACAGATTGGCAAAGGAAGGAAGGTGGAAAGCTACCTCAACCTGATACAAGCATAACTTTCGAGGAGGCGTTTTACCAGAACCAGATACAGAAACAAATGGGATGCACAGCATCCAGGACACACACAGAATGATGCATATTTCAAGCTCAGCAGTAGAGAAAAGTGTTAATCTTAAGACTCCGCGCGGGCCACAACAGATTGGGATATCATCTATTCAACAAGCTAAAGATAGGAACTACCGATGAGTGTAACTATAGAACCGATAAAGTGACTGCTGAACATCTGCTTCGAAGACGTCTAACATATGAGGAACATAGACAGCACATATGGCCGTCACTAGTACCATTTTCAGAAGAAAAGAAAAAACTATGAAGATGCAAATAGCCTGAAGTTGACAACTGTTGTCTTTGAAAATATTCAAGTAGAAGTCTGAGAGTGTACAAAGAAGAAGATATAGAGAACCTGGTCATTTGGAGTCTCTGTAAATGGTAGGTAATTTTTCAAATGCACTAAGTGACAAACATAGACATGATCAAAACTAAACGTCAGTTCGCTTTTTTCCCCCTGATAATACCAAAAATAATATTTTTAAACAAAAAATTATTCTTACTATTTTTTTCCTATTTACTATACACAAGAAGTGTTTCTGCATTGTTAATATATAAAAACAAACACACACACACACACGCACACACACACACGCACACGCACACGCACACACACACACACACAAATTCGGAAATAACTAAAAGGTGAAAAGAAAGGAACATTTTTTTCCAGTAACAGGGGAAAAAAGGGGGTGGTGGGTGTTTAACCACTCATAGTAACATCGATTGCGACAGCAATAAACCAGAACTGTTCATTTATTGTCCTGTATTTTGTTACAACATCAAGTATAAGCTAACGGGGGAAGATCTGTTCTCTTGGATGAAAAAGGACAGCTGCAGTAAACATATATATATATATACAGTCATGCACCGCATAACGTCCGTTTCGACAACGTCCGACCGTATATACGCCCGTGGTTCCATAAGGTTATAATAGAGTTCAGAAATCCCGATCAGAGAACAGGACGAAGTGGACGTAACCGGACATAGCGAAAGTAACAGCTTCCCGCACGCAAGACGTGTATCTCATGTCTCTTGTATACAGTACAAAGCGATTGCGATGCCAAGCGTATAATAGTACAGTACATATATAACCTATAATACAGTACATATGTCTTGATAGTCATAATAAACGCCTATGTTACTGGCTTATGTATGTACTGTACTGTTGTTAAAGGGCGTTTCTCAGTTGTTGCTGGGGTTGTTTGAGTTTGTTGCAGGATCCATTTGTTAATGGTTGCATTATCATTGTCCTTTATATGTCAACGCCCAACTTGTAATTAATAAATACTATTCAAAGTCTGGCCATGTCTATTAATTCCTTAATTCTCATTCATTCTTTGAATCATCGTGCTTCTATTGTCTATTACGCGAATGCTGGGTACTGGTTACAACTGGTGAACAGTGGAATAATATTGACTTGATAAGTCCAAGTATTCGAGTCCACAAGTCCGACGTTTATTGACGATAACACATCACAAGTATTATTCATTACAAGCATACATCTGCAATTAAATACATTTGAATCCATATAATATTCTCAGTCCGTGTCCAGTAAATGAATTAGTATATACAGAACAGCATAGCTATATGCACGCGCGGTTGGGGATTCCAACAGCCGACAGTGAGCGTATGAGTCTGACGAATATAATATTATGGACTGGTTAATAATCTTTCCTTGAAGTCGGTTATATACTCACCTTGTTATCTTATTTGATTCACGTAACTTTGGACTGACCCTGAGTCCTTACTTCGAAGTAAATATACCTATATGCGGCAATACAATGCCCAACACTGGACGGATATAGGACGCGTCTTCACAGCTTGACGGTCAACGTAAAAAGGGTCTCGTATCTAAGTCACGGTGCGTGACCTATCAACGCTAACACGTCATAATCGATCGTGTACATAGCGTTCAGTAGTCCGTGAATTCTTAACATCAAATTATATTAAATGCTGTGACCCTAGAAATAGCACACTGCCAACCATAGCATACGACTTCAATAAAATACCGTAACAATTCCCTGCCCGCCGGGGAAAAAAAAATCTATTAGATAGATTTTTTTGAACTATCTTACTCAAACATATGAAAAATTTAACAAAAACCCGACCTATGGCCTACGATGTTCTGTCTAGAACAATGTCGTGGTCATGTCGATAATATATCAGTCATGTAATATATTAACAGTCATGCTATACATGTAAGTTAAATTACCCAAAGGATTGTCAACAGTCGTTAAATAATTAACTCATTAATTAACGTAAGTGTTAACTAAGTAAGAAAGTGAGATGTCATGAAATTATTATAACCAATTAAAATGAAACTAATTAATCATAGTATATGTGTAAGGAATCAAGTTATTGAAAATCTAATTAACGAAAGTGAAAGAAGATGTCATAAGAAAAAGACAAAATGAGGAGTAAAGACAATTAAAGTGCAGCAAAAATAAGGTATAAAATCAGTAGGTGGTGTTTTTTAGATTAAATATGTGTGTAGAGTAATTACTAACTACTTAACTTAATTAACTAAATAATAATATATTATATCATTATCACATTCATAATTACATCTAAGAATCTTATCTAAGAATTGTGTGAGATTAATTTGTTTTCTTTCTTACATTTTTTTCATATTTCGTTTTCTTATTTTTTTCTCACCTTTCAATTCAATTTTATTTCTTTATTAATTCAATCAATAAGTAGAAACTAAATAATCTTGGATATGAAGATCCAGACGTCGTTATTTTCCTGAAGAATTTACGGAAAGTTCCATCAGAAAACTGTTCAAATGTTCCGATCCTGAATGAATATAACGTTCATAATGTTCAATTAGTCATGTCACATAACGAAATTTGTCCAACTAGACTTCAGATATTCTATCCAACTATCTTGGAACTTGTTGTATTAGAAATGGACACAAGCCAAAGTCCACGTGTAAAAAAGAACAATATGTCTCTTGTTTTCATTAATTTCGTTTGACGAACGTCTCTATTGTTTGTTTCTCTGAATAATCGTTGACGTTTCATTCATAGGTCGATAATTCGTTGATCGGATTCTGTCTCTTGGTATAATTACTTTTGTCAATTTATTTGAAGACTATCAGCATTCATGAATCGTCTTCCGAAGGATTTCTTGAGAGTACGTCGGCCACGATGTTTTTTTGTACCCGATATGTATTCAATTGTGAATTCGAAGGGTTGTAGGGGGATAGCAAACCTCGTAAGTTTCGGGCTTTTGTGATTAGAGCGACGTAACGATGCCACCGCCTTCTGATCTGTTTGGATCACGAAAGGAGCACCCACTAGGAACTTTTCCAGTTTATTAATTGCCCAAACGACAGCCAACAGCTCTTTATCCACAGTCGAATATTTGGTTTCTGGCGTTGTCGTGAAACATTCTAAATCCACATATATAAATTAAAAGGTGAATGTAAAGCCTAACACCTAAATTCAATACAAGGAAAGAGAAATGGTAAAAGTACAGTGCTGTCACAATGGCGTACAAAAATCCCCCTTGTTTTATGCTTCGTCTGCATATTTTCACGCTTTCACGTTGATAGTAAAGCCTACTGCATCACTACACGCTTTCTACAATAAAACGTGTACTGCATTTCTAAGAAAACCTTGAGCTAGGCACACCGCGTAATGACCTAAATTAATACTTCCATTAATTTCATTTTATACACGGCGTGATGAAAAGACAGATGAACTTAGGATAGAGAGAAGGGAGGGCTGAAAGCAGGAACGCATGCAGCACTTACACGCGTCTCGCGATATACAATTAATGCCACCCTCCCCAAGCGAAAGGCCAGAAGCAATACTTTTTTTTCAGATGGACAGTGATAAAAAACACTACCCATACGAGAGTTAGGTTTAAAAACCTGAAAAATGCTTATTGGGAAACATGACATTCTACTGTTTTATGTCTGAAATCCTGACATTAGTATGACAGAACAGTCGAAAAGGCAGGACAGGTGGCGGTTCTAAACATAAAAAAATAAAAAAAAATACACGACTATCCTAGAAAATGCATATTTTGAACGCAGCCACTTAGCTCCATTAAAACTTATATATTTGGGTTCCTTAGGACTTGCTGACAAAGAATATGTTAAGTGTTACGCAAATAGTCTAGGAATTAACAAGTTATAGCCAAAATAAAATGGTGGTGCTGTCAGACAACACCAAAATCAGAATTGCGCAGTGGCAGGTTTTGAAACCACCATTGTACGGGAAATAGGCCAACATGTTACCTCCTATTTGATTGGCGGGAAGTAAATGTAAGGCTAAACACGATTAGTCGGGCTATAAATACTAATTCTTTGTTGTTAGGGAAACGGTAGTAAGGGTACTTTTTTTGAAAAGCTGGGTAAACATGGCTCGATTGGTTAGACCCGCCAATATAGGCAATTAGGAGCGTCAGGTCAGTGCCACACTTTAAAATAAACTTACTAAGAAATAGTGCGTTGAGAGCCAGATCATATTTTTCTAAATAAAAGTCTGGGACAGAGGCAGATCGGAATTTGTGCCATTATTCATCGCCAGTCAACGTATCTGTGTATTATTTCCATGAATTGTGGTAAGCTTGATATATTCGATATCTTTTTAATGAAAATTGAATGTAAATTGATAATTTATGCCTGTATATGTGTGTGGTTCAGTAGCAAACATGAGGCAAGGCCTATATAGTGCTCCAACCTGAACAGAAGGTGTCGGAGAAAAGTAAAACTGCATGGAATTGCCAAACAGTACACTGACACCTATCTTATTGACTAGAAAGAACTAATGCTGGAATTGCAGAGGCGTAGTAACCATTAGGGAGGAGTATACTGGTGTAAATTGTTTCAGATGAAGCTGGCAGTGGCCTACCGCTCTGAACTCAGTGTTTGTTATGTATTGTGTTCAGTATGGAAATAGATTATAAATTAGTTATGAAGTAGGAGGTACAACCTTCTTGTTTCAGGGACTGTGGTCCTAGTTATTGAAGCAGCACCTGGTCTGAGTTTTGCTGAATCCAGAGGCTGACAGCATACTCCTTGGTCCAGATAGCGACCAGTGAGGTGTCTCCAGAACACAGTGAAGCAATCGAGCAGAGGAGTCTTTTCCTGCCGCCATCACGAAAGTTAAGCTTCTGTGGCCAGAGTAGCTCAACATTATGTGCCCCCTCAAAAATTGACATTTTGTTAACCACAGAGGGACAATTAATTGGTTCAAATAACAGGAACTGTGAAAGTTTCCCAATACTATTTTCCTGATAATCAAACACTTGAAGTCATGATGAAAAACAACAACCAAGCTTGAACACAACCAGTATTACCTCATATTACTACTGCACAAATTACACACATAGAATAATACTAATAAACTATGTCAATACAAAGTTCATATATATAAACTGTGTAAATAATACTTGTAATTACATTTGATTGTGATTCCTGGTTCACTGTGTAGTTGAATCAGGATATCCATTATTGACAAGAATTAATACATATATTTTTTAAACTTAATCACTTGACTCATTTAAGATAGTCTTATAGAGTGTTATATGTGTGTGAGTGTCACAGTGTTGTAAAGTGTTGTAGAATAAATTAAATTGTTTATCTGTCTGTTGTTGTTGTGACTTACACTTCATCATTTTCATAACCCTAGACATTTAACGTAGTCATCACAATATTCCAAAATAATTCTGACTGAGGCATAAATGTGGTAGCAAGTAAGGTCATCTGTAATACACCACACTTATTAGATACAGATACCTTCACAGCTGATCTCAGTCAGTACACTAAGTCCCCTATAAATATTTATAACATCCCACTTTACCACAGGCGTCTTGAGTTTGCGTGAGATATAAAGAGTCGGATGTAGTATATCGTCGTGACATTGGAGCAGACAAGCGCCAATCCCGTAATTATTAGCATCTGTACGGAGGATAAACCTTTTAGAAGCATCAGGTAGTCTTAAAATAGGTGGGTGTGAAATAAGTGTTAGTATTTTACGAAATGTTTTGTCGCATTCGTCAGTCCATGTCACCTTCGACGGCATGTCTTTTTTTAGCAATGATGACAAGAATCCATATAATATTCTCAGTCCGTGTCCAGTAAATGAATTAGTATATACAGAACAGCATAGCTATATGCACGCGCGGTTGGAGATTCCAACAGCCGACAGTGAGCGTATGAGTCTTACGAATATAATATTATGGACTGGTTAATAATCTTTCCTTGAAGTCGGTTATATACTAACCTTGTTATCTTATTTGATTCACATAACTTTGGACTGACCCTGAGTCCTTACTTCGAAGTAAATATACCTATATGCGGCAATACAATGCCCAACACTGGACGGATATAGGACGCGTCTTCACAGCTTGACGGTCAACGTAAAAAGGGTCTCGTATCTAAGTCACGGTGCGTGACCTATCAACGCTAACGCGTCATAAATCGATCGTGTACATAGCGTTCAGTAGTCCGTGAATTCTTAACATCAAATTATATTAAATGCTGTGACCCTAGAAATAGCACACTGCCAACCATAGCATACGACTTCAATAAAATACCGTAACAATCCTACTTACTATCGTTATTTTAATGTGAACTTTCGAAAATACATTACCGTATCTTGGCTGTTTAGTCAATACAGGTACGCTACAGTATCCCATATAACTTTGCTAAGTATAAAGTATGGTGTTCGCACAATTTCCAAATCGCATAACGTCCTATTTCACAGAACGTATCGTGGACGTTAAGCGGCATATGACTGTATATATATATATATATATATATATATATATATATATATATATATATATATATATATATATATATATATATATATATATATTTTTTTTATTTTTTATTTTTTTTCTTCTTCTTCTTTCTCGTACGCCCGCTAATACTCGAGGCGAAATCTCAGGTTATTATTAATATTTTAACCTGACATTGATTTTACGTGAGTATCCCTTTGTTTCTTGTACAGAGACAGGTGTCCCTCGCCATTCAGGCAAATACTCTCCGATTTCGGAGGTACCCATTAGAGCTGGGTCGGCTCAGGAGCCGCCAGTCCCTGGTCGACGACACTCCTTCAAATGTACTTGCCAGTTCTCGAGTTAATCCAGTCCAAATTCCGGTCAACGAAAAATCCTCAAATGCTGTCGCCCGGGTTTGATCCTGTATCACCCGGTCGCCAGAGCGGTGTTGTAACCACTACGCTAGCGCGGCCCCCATATATATATATATATATATATATATATATATATATATATATATATATATATATATATATATATATATATATATATGTATGTATATATATATATATATATATATATATACATACATATATAAAATTCCAGAAAGAAAATGTGTCGCTATAATCAAGACACGTAGAACTTCAGGTTACTACAAGACAAACGAAAGCAACATGCGTCGATAACAAACAAAAATCAATAAGACGTATATGACAATACAATCAATTGTCCTGTTCATAATTGAACTATTGGGACACTTCTTGTCTGTCCCACGTTTATTTTTATTTTGTACTGTTATTTGTTCATTCTGTTCCATGATGAAGGCCTATGTCAACGGAACGAAGCATATTTCTTTTTAAAAATTTGGTTTTGTGTAAAAGCTGCTCTCTTTTGTTTTGTATGGTATTTTTAACTCTAGCAAACAATCTCGACTGTCACGCGCTAAGGTTACATAACAACAAACGAGAGATAGTGTTGCAATGACACACTGTAACTTTGTATTAAGCAGCTACGATTAAAAAAAAAAAATAAAACAAATCCATAACAATGTTATGCCCGGAATCTCTTTGATATAAACGGTTGTAAATTCCTGCTTTATTGTCACTCATTTATGTCTGGCTGTATTCTACCAGTTTTTACGCTGCTATAATTTTTTTGTTTACCTGTACGATAGATGGGCGACGCGTTCTTCAATCGACATATGTGCAGGATCGGCAACAAATGTATAGCGACATATGGCATGAAACAGAACGACATTTTCGTGGGGGAAAAATACGCACAGTAATATAATCTGGCCTTTCCTGAAAACTCGGAGAAGTTCTTCCACATTCATATGATTAAACTTGCCTATTTAAAGTAAATATATTTAGATAAATTGTGACTAGTTGGATAGAAAGATTGCAAAGATTCACGCTGAAATTTAAAAAATAAAATCATAATTGATTTGTTTGACTATGAGCAAGAATATTGGCTGAATAAAGTCATTTAAAGGAATTTCGGAAAGTTCGGACATTTCCGTTTTAATCAAAGTAGTTAGGAACCTTTATTTTTAATTTAATGAATCATTACATTCGCATTACCTGTGGATTGATTCAAAATCCTATTACTCACCTGGGCTCTAAACTATCGTTACATATAAATGTAGCAATAACGAACATATGTACCAGCTATCAAAGGTAACTCTGTCTTACTTACGTCATACATTTTCAAAGTAATGTCAGGGGTTATCGTTATTTTCATTCAGAATGAAGGAAGGAGCCGCCACTGTAGCTGGTCCCCTTCCAAGAAGCCTGCACCAAGCAATCACGTGCTCTGGCAATGGTGGTTTCAGTAGCAATTTGTTTGACATGATGAGGTTGCCAACCTCATGCACAACCTCATATGTGTTGCCTTGTACGACATGCTTGAGGGAGCGGCAGTCCTATTCTTTCTGTGTCTCACCAGAGACCCCCCGGGGAGATACGATTTAATTACTAATATTTATGCATGTGAAATTTATCCTCATAAATGGATGTCCTGAGTTGGCCACGATCTCAGAAGAGACCCCGATATCATCTTAAGAACAGCTATGCTATGGAGCCCTGAAGGAAAGCGAAAAAGAGGCCGACCAAAAGCAACTTGGCGGAGAACTGTGGAGATAAAGAATGAACCAGAGCTGGGGCACTGTACGAAAGATGGCGGCCGACCGCACAAAGTAGAAGCAGTTTGTTTCTGCTCTACAAGACGCCACCAGGCGTGGTGGCCACTGACTGCTTTGACAGTCGGCGGCTAAGGATCAAAGAAGAAGAATGGATGTCCATAAACACTATGTCTGGTATGAAACGGAAAATTGACGCCTTCATACAGAACTTGTATAAAGTGTGAAACTTATTTAGAAGAAATTCAAAGAACAATATTGAAATATAATGAAATATACCAAATTTAATTTCACCTAAGATAAACTAAATGAATTAACCTCTGCTTTAATATTAAATTCTATACATATTTAAAATGAAACCTGAGATTAATGTCAACTGAGATATATGTTTAAAATGTAACTGAATGTTGTTTCAGCTAAAATATATGTTTTAAACTCACGTGACTTTAAAATTTCAAGAGTAGTATTTTCATGAAATGTAACATTTGTTTATTTACATGTATATCTACTGAAATTCAACTAAATTTAATTTCATACATATGGAATGGGAAAGTGTATCTTCATATACTATACGTTAATTAAACGCAGCTGAGTGTTAATGTCAAGTGTATTGAGTTTTAATTTATGGAATGAAACCGAATAGTATTAAAAAAATTATATATATATATATATAAAGGGCTATGATTTATAACGATTAATTAATAGATTAATAGGTTAAAATATTTTAAATCGATTAATTGCTAAAACAAATTTTAATTGATTATTCCATTTTTAGCAATGTGTATTTATTTATTATTACTTTTGTTTTTTTGCTTCAGTGCGAGAGCCTTTGCTATAAACTAAAGGTTTGTGATATGGAATGTGGCAAGTAAGGCCAATAATAATAAATTGTTTGGGTTTTTAACTTGTCAGTACTTTCATTATATTTTCAGGACGATGTTGCCTTATAACAATGAAAAATAAATAAAGTTCCTGGTGATTTTAAAAAAAAATGTATTCATGATTTTTAATAACTTATTAAATTATTCGAAATTAATCGATTGATCTTCGATTAAAGAAATTCGATAATCAATTAAGATTTTTTTAATCAATCGCAGCCCTATTGTATATATATATATTGCACTTATAATACACATGAAAACAGTGCATTATAATGTTCTGATCCTTCCGCAGCCTACAAATAATATTAACTTTTAATTAAAATCAACGTTCAATATGACAGGAAAACTTTGTAAGTGTCCCTTAAAAATGTAGAATATATTTGAACTAATTAACGGAACTTGCTCCAACATCGCTAAATATGAATTACCGTTACGGAATTTCCACTACAAGATAAGGACTCATAACTGAGCAATAATATAAAACAAAAGTGGTGGAGTGGACAACCATACTAAAATAAGGACTCATAACTGAGCAATAATATAGACAAAGTTGGTGGAGTGGACAACCATACTAAAATAAGGACTCATAACTGAGCAATAATATAGACAAAGTTGGTGGAGTGGACAACCATACTAAAATAAGGACTCATAACTGAGCAATAATATAGACAAAGTTGGTGGAGTGGACAACCATACTAAAATAAGGACTCATAACTGAGCAATAATACAGACAAAGTTGGTGGAGTGGACAACCATACTAAAATAAGGACTCATAACTGAGCAATAATATAGACAAAGTTGGTGGAGTGGACAATCATACTAAAATAAGGACTCATAACTGAGCAATAATATAGACAAAGTTGGTGGAGTGGACAACCATACTAAAATAAGGACTCATAACTGAGCAATAATACAGACAAAGTTGGTGGAGTGGACAACCATACTAAAATAAGGACTCATAACTGAGCAATAATATAGACAAAGTTGGTGGAGTGGACAATCATACTAAAATAAGGACTCATAACTGAGCAATAATATAGACAAAGTTGGTGGAGTGGACAACCATACTAAAATAAGGACTCATAACTGAGCATTAATATAGACAAACACCCGTGTGTTACCGGGGCCCGAAAGGGGAGCAAAGAATAGTAACACTGTCCCCTGCCAAGCATGTCGTAGAAGGCGACTAAGGAGGGTTGGGCATGGGGCCGGTTACCCCATCCTGTAAAAAAAATTTAAACCACAAAAAACTTCAACAAATATGGACAAGTCAAATAAAGAAAATAAAACACAGCCATCCAAGACAGGGGAAGGTCCTCTCGCGGGGAGGCGTATGATGCAACACAGAGAAAGCCGAAAGGAGTCTGTGTTGCTGACTAACCTTCTTTCTTCTAGGAGAACTTCCAGATTTGGCACCTGGAATGTTCGGACATTGAACGAACAAGGGAAAGTGGCACAAGTAGCAGCAGAAATGAGGGAATACAAAATCGAGGTTCTGGGAATGTGTGAAACAAAGTGGAAGGGGGTAGACAGGAGGAAACTCATCACAGGTGAATTGGTGCTGTCCTCGGGACACGAAGACGAAAGTTCACACCACAGTGAAGGGGTAGCTCTTATGTTATCTAAAGAAGCACAGAAAGCACTCATTGAATGGGAAGCTGTGGGACCCAGAATAATAACAGCTATTTTCAAAACAGCTAAAAAGAAAATTCATGTCAATGTCATCCAATGTTATGCACCAACTAATGACAAAGAAGAGTCTGTGAAAGAAGCATTTTATACTAAACTACAGGAAATTATGGATAAAGTAAAAAGAAGAGACATCACAATTTTGATGGGTGACATGAATGCAAAGATAGGTACAGTCAATACCGGATTTGAAGAAGTCATGGGAAAACATGGGCTAGGAGTAATGAATGAAAATGGAGAACTATTCGCAAACTTCTGTGCTTCAAATCAACTGGCTATAGGAGGAAGCATGTTTCCACATAAGAGAATACACAAGGCAACATGGATATCACCAGACCATAGAACAGAAAATCAGATCGATCATATATGCATAAAGAAGAAGTTTAGATCATCATTGCAGGATGTAAAGGTATATACAGGAGCAGATGTGGCATCAGATCACCATCTTCTGATAGCCAAAGTAAAAATGAAACTCAAGAGATATGCAACAATGCAAAATTATAGACAACAGTTTAATGTAGGACAGCTAAGAAATCAAGAAACAAGAGACAAATTTGCGGTCACAGTATCCAACAAATTCCAAGTGCTCCAACAGTTGGAAGATGTAGAGAATACAGAAGACTATTGGCAGCAGGTCAAAACGGTATGGAAGGAGACATGTGAAGAAATACTGGGGAAAAGGGAAAGACAACAAAAAGCATGGATAACAACAGAAACCATCAATAAGATAAAAGATAGAAAAAAAACAAGAAAGCAGAGTTAAACACAAGCAAAACCAGAAGTTCCAAAGCCAAGGCTCAAGAAGTGTACACAGAAGCAAACAAAGAAGTAAAAAGAAGTATCAAAAGAGACAAGAGGAAGTATATTGAGGAGTTGGCAAGAGAGGCAGAAGATGCTGCAGCCAAAGGAAATATGAGAGAACTGTATAGCAGCACAAAGAAGCTAACAGGGAAATACAAGCAAACAAGTTGCCTCATAAAAGATAAGAATGGGAAACTGCTCAGCAAGCAAATGAAGAGGTGGACAGAATATTTTGGGGACCTTCTCAATAGACCAGCTCCACAAAACCCGCCGGACATCCAGCCAGCAGAAGAAGAGCTACAAATTAATGGTGAAAGACCAACGAAGGAAGAAATAAAGAAAGCCATAAAGCTTCTAAGAGATGGAAAAGCGTCTGGACCTGATGGCATTCCAGCAGAAGCCATCAAAGCAGATATCGACACGGCTAAAGAGATGTTATATAAATTACTTGGTAAAGTCTGGGAAAAAGAAGAGATACCAGCAGAATGGAAGGAAGGATATCTGGTTAAGTTGCCTAAGAAGGGAAATCTACAAGAGTGCACAAATTATAGAGGAATAATGTTACTATCAGTGCCAGGAAAGGTATTGAACAGGATTATCCTTGAGAGATTAAAGGAGTCCATAGACAAGAAATTGAGAGATGAACAAGCAGGTTTTCGACAAAACAGATCATGTACAGACCAGATAGCCACTTTGAGAATAATAGTTGAACAAAGTCTGGAATGGAATTCACCACTATACATCGGATTTGTGGACTACGAAAAAGCATTTGACAGTGTGGACAGAGAATCACTTTGGAAATTGATGAGGCATTATGGAGTTCCCCTGAAGATCATTAATTTAATAAAGAAAACCTATGAAGACATGACGTGCAGAGTTCTTCATGAAGGACAGCTTACAGAACCATTTGGGATCAGAACAGGAGTGCGACAGGGATGCCTCTTGTCTCCATTTCTTTTCTTGCTGGCAATAGATTGGGTTATGAGATCATCGACAACACACAACAGAAATGGAATCCAGTGGACTCTGACTAAGCAGTTGGATGATCTGGATTTTGCTGATGATTTGGCTCTCCTGTCCCATAACCGTAATCAGATGCAGGACAAATTGGAAACACTCGATGAGAGGTCACAGCAATTGGGTCTGAAAATACACAGGGAAAAGACAAAAATAATGCGAATAAATGCAGGTAATGATAACAGGGTTGAACTTGAAGAAACACCAATACAAGATGTAGAATCATACACATATCTTGGCAGTAATATAGATAAAGTTGGAGGGACAGACAGCGATATCAAAATAAGAATACAAAAGGCAAGAGGAGCTTTCATTGCATTGGGAAATATATGGAGATCAAGAGAAATAGGATCCAACACGAAAATAAGAATCTTCAACTCAAATGTGAAGTCAGTCCTATTGTGTGGCTCAGGGACATGGAGAACAACAAAGACAACGGCCAAAAAGCTACGGACTTTCATAGGTGGGTGCTTGCGTAGAATAGGGGGATTGAAATGGTATGACAAGGTTACCAATGTGGAACTGATGACAAGAACTGGACAAGTGCCAGTGGAACAAGAGATGAGAAGAAGACGATGGCGATGGATAGGACACACACTGAGGAAGCCTGTTGATAGCATTACAAGGCAGTCCTTGTTCTGGAACCCCCAGGGCAAGAGAGGCAGAGGAAGACCAAGAAGTACATGGAGAAGAGAGTTGGAAACAGAGGTGAAAATGATGAGGAGAACATGGAAAGAACTTGAGATGATGGCACGTGACAGGAGGACTTGGCATGTGTTTGTTGAAGGCCTATGCTCATTTGGGAGTGGAGGGTTATGAAAGAAGAAGAATATAGACAAAGTTGGTGGAGTGGACAACCATACTAAAATAAGGACTCATAACTGAGCAATAATACAGACAAAGTTGGTGGAATGGACAATCATACTAAAATAAGGACTCATAACTGAGCAATAATATAGACAAAGTTGGTGGAGTGGACAATCATACTAAAATAAGGACTCATAACTGAGCAATAATATAGACAAAGTTGGAGGAGTGGACAACCATACTAAAATAAGGACTCATAACTGAGCAATAATATAGACAAAGTTGGTGGAGTGGACAATCATACTAAAATAAGGACTCATAACTGAGCAATAATATAGACAAAGTTGGTGGCGTGGACAACCATACTAAAATAAGGACTCATAACTGAGCAATAATACAGACAAAGTTGGTGGAATGGACAATCATACTAAAATAAGGACTCATAACTGAGCAATAATACAGACAAAGTTGGTGGAATGGACAATCATACTAAAATAAGGACTCATAACTGAGCAATAATACAGACAAAGTTGGTGGAATGGACAATCATACTAAAATAAGGACTCATAACTGAGCAATAATACAGACAAAGTTGGTGGAATGGACAATCATACTAAAATAAGGACTCATAACTGAGCAATAATATAGACAAAGTTGGTGGAGTGGACAACCATACTAAAATAAGGACTCATAACTGAGCAATAATATAGACAAAGTTGGTGGAGTGGACAACCATACTAAAATAAGGACTCATAACTGAGCATTAATATAGACAAACACCCGTGTGTTACCGGGGCCCGAAAGGGGAGCAAAGAATAGTAACACTGTCCCTTGCCAAGCATGTCGTAGAAGGCGACTAAGGAGGGTTGGGCATGGGGCCGGTTACCCCATCCTGTAAAAAAATTTAAACCACAAAAAACTTCAACAAATATGGACAAGTCAAATACACAGGGAAAAGACAAAAATAATGCGAATAAATGCAGGTAATGATAACAGGGTTGAACTTGAAGAAACACCAATACAAGATGTAGAATCATACACATATCTTGGCAGTAATATAGATAAAGTTGGAGGGACAGACAGCGATATCAAAATAAGAATACAAAAGGCAAGAGGAGCTTTCATTGCATTGGGAAATATATGGAGATCAAGAGAAATAGGATCCAACACGAAAATAAGAATCTTCAACTCAAATGTGAAGTCAGTCCTATTGTGTGGCTCAGGGACATGGAGAACAACAAAGACAACGGCCAAAAAGCTACGGACTTTCATAGGTGGGTGCTTGCGTAGAATAGGGGGATTGAAATGGTATGACAAGGTTACCAATGTGGAACTGATGACAAGAACTGGACAAGTGCCAGTGGAACAAGAGATGAGAAGAAGACGATGGCGATGGATAGGACACACACTGAGGAAGCCTGTTGATAGCATTACAAGGCAGTCCTTGTTCTGAACCCCCAGGGCAAGAGAGGCAGAGGAAGACCAAGAAGTACATGGAGAAGAGAGTTGGAAACAGAGGTGAAAATGATGAGGAGAACATGGAAAGAACTTGAGATGATGGCACGTGACAGGAGGACTTGGCATGTGTTTGTTGAAGGCCTATGCTCCTTTGGGAGTGGAGGGTTATGAAAGAAGAAGAATATAGACAAAGTTGGTGGAGTGGACAACCATACTAAAATAAGGACTCATAACTGAGCAATAATACAGACAAAGTTGGTGGAATGGACAATCATACTAAAATAAGGACTCATAACTGAGCAATAATATAGACAAAGTTGGTGGAGTGGACAATCATACTAAAATAAGGACTCATAACTGTGCAATAATATAGACAAAGTTGGTGGAGTGGACAACCATACTAAAATAAGGACTCATAACTGAGCAATAATATAGACAAAGTTGGTGGAGTGGACAATCATACTGAAATAAGGACTCATAACTGTGCAATAATATAGACAAAGTTGGTGGAGTGGACAACCATACTAAAATAAGGACTCATAACTGAGCAATAATATAGACAAAGTTGGTGGAGTGGACAATCATACTAAAATAAGGACTCATAACTGTGCAATAATATAGACAAAGTTGGAGGAGTGGACAACCATACTAAAATAAGGACTCATAACTGAGCAATAATATAGACAAAGTTGATGGAGTGGACAGCCATACTAAAATAAGGACTCATAACTGTGCAATAATATAGACAAAGTTGGTGGAGTGGACAATCATACTAAAATAAGGACTCATAACTGTGCAATAATATAGACAAAGTTGGAGGAGTGGACAACCATACTAAAATAAGGACTCATAACTGTGCAATAATATAGACAAAGTTGGTGGAGTGGACAACCATACTAAAATAAGGACTCATAACTGTGCAATAATATAGACAAAGTTGGTGGAGTGGACAACCATACTAAAATAAGGACTCATAACTGTGCAATAATATAGACAAAGTTGATGGAGTGGACAACCATACTAAAATAAGGACTCATAACTGTGCAATAATATAGACAAAGTTGGAGGAGTGGACAACCATACTAAAATAAGGACTCATAACTGTGCAATAATATAGACAAAGTTGGAGGAGTGGACAACCATACTAAAATAAGGACTCATAACTGAGCAATAATATAGACAAAGTTGGTGGAGTGGACAACCATACTAAAATAAGGACTCATAACTGAGCAATAATATAGACAAAGTTGGTGGAGTGGACAACCATACTAAAATAAGGACTCATAACTGAGCAATAATATAGACAAAGTTGGTGGAGTGGACAACCATACTAAAATAAGGACTCATAACTGAGCAATAATACAGACAAAGTTGGTGGAGAGTGGACAACCATACTAAAATAAGGACTCATAACTGAGCAATAATATAGACAAAGTTGGTGGAGTGGACAACCATACTAAAATAAGGACTCATAACTGAGCAATAATATAGACAAAGTTGGTGGAGTGGACAACCATACTAAAATAAGGACTCATAACTGAGCAATAATATAGACAAAGTTGGTGGAGTGGACAACCATACTAAAATAAGGACTCATAACTGAGCAATAATATAGACAAAGTTGGTGGAGTGGACAACCATACTAAAATAAGGACTCATAACTGAGCAATAATACAGACAAAGTTGGTGGAGTGGACAACCATACTAAAATAAGGACTCATAACTGTGCAATAATATAGACAAAGTTGGTGGAGTGGACAACCATACTAAAATAAGGACTCATAACTGAGCAATAATATAGACAAAGTTGGTGGAGTGGACAATCATACTAAAATAAGGACTCATAACTGAGCAATAATACAGACAAAGTTGGTGGAATGGACAACCATACTAAAATAAGGACTCATAACTGAGCAATAATATAGACAAAGTTGGTGGAGTGGACAACCATACTAAAATAAGGACTCATAACTGAGCAATAATATAGACAAAATTGGTGGAGTGGACAACCATACTAAGCTTCAAACAATTGTTCAAACTTTTAAGTGCATTTCGGGGACCTGGGAAAGTTCCTGTACCTAACTAGTTTGTTACGCCATTCAATGTAGAAATAGAAAATGCAGCCATTTAATCTCGCCTACAAGATGAACTCATTGACATGTGAGTGGATCTCGAAGATTAATTATAGTTCACAAACCAAAGTTTCCGTGACAATTAGAGCAATGTAACTGCTGCTATAAAATACACAAGGGTGCAAAATTGGCTCAGCGTCCATTCACGATGTTCTGTCACAGCGAGGCAATGGCGCCGTCTGGTTGATCCTAGGTTCGATTTCCGTTAAGCCTATCACTCATATTTTCTTATCTGTTGTCTAGTGCCACCCTTTATGTCCAACGAGTACCTGTTAATTACCTTTCTTTCTTTATTTATTTACTTATTTATTTATCAAGTATTTGTCAGTTACATGCAGCGTTGCCACTCCTAGGTGGATTCGCCTAGATCTAGGTTTTTTTTTGGGTCTCGTCTAGGTGTCATTTTCTTCATTAGTTGAAGAACACCACCTAGATCAACTTTCGGTTTTCCGCCACAAGCAGTCCAAAGTAACCCCCCCCCCCCCCCCCCCAAAGAAATTTTAAAAAAAACCTAAAGTAGTCCACGTCACCCAAAATTCAAAATCTTGGTATATCAAGGGGTTTTTTAAGGTACCATCTAGGTTTTTTTTTTTTTTTCAAGATTAAGGGTGGCAACACTGGTTATATGTATTTCAAAAGAACTAGGGACAAGCAATATATGCGCCAGAGAAACTGGAAATTGGTCTTACCTTTAACAGCCTTCAAAGATCCATCATTGTTGTTAATATTGCTGAGAGAAGAATACGTCGTTTGAATAGTGTTGTGAGCCAGCTCTGTGAGATGTTGCGCCACCTGCTGATTGATCGTGGATATTGCTGCATTCTCGTGAATATTCCCCACGTGTTGATGCGTGGCTGAACCTTGATATGGGACGTGGATGGTAGATATCCGTGTGTGTCCTGCCATGGTGTCTACAGGATGAGATTGATGGTCTTGTCCCAGCTCATGAAGATCGGCACTAGACACGAACGTATCTTGTCCCACTATCATATCAGTTTGAGCAAGATGCGTAGTGACGTCGTTAATATACCCAGAGTTTTGGTTACTGATGTATGTGGTAGGTACTGTCACGGGAAGATAGTGTGAGCCTTGCTCAGATTGGCTGCCTTGCTGATGTAGGCCTAGTCCCTTCTTGTCGTGCAGGTAATGATGTTCTGGGGAGTTGTCTCGAGTTTCTGTACGTGATGTTTCTTGGCAGCTTGAAGATTGCTTTTGTTTGACGTTGTGGGTGAGTGACAAAGTCTGTTCATGTCTTTGCTGATGATGGTATTGTCCGCCCTCCTCTTGCGCGTGATGATGGTGCTGTGGTTGTACTTGTTGAAGCTTTTGAAAGTACTGAGCATGCGCCTGCAAAATCTCAGCACTTACATGAACACATGTATCAACGCTCAGAATTTCCGACTTCAAAGCTGGCCGGTATCCCGTGTTTACGATTACACCGGATGCCCTTTTCTCATAGTGTGTCTCCGTACCGTCAGTGTTGTTATTGTTTTTATTCGTGGTTGGGCTAGCTGTAGGATGTGCAACATGCGACGCTGCGAGCTCGGCGACCGTGGCTGTTTTACTACTGCTGTCTTTTCTTCCGACACTCTTCGCCGAGTTCAGTGAACTGGTTCTCTTCCCTTGTCTGCCTGTGTATTTCTTCATGACGTTGATGTTCGGGGCTCAGATCACACGATGTAGCTGATAATTAGAATTGCCCCATTTACAAATTTCACAATAAATGTACCCACCTTGTCACTTTTTTTAAATGCTTAACTCACTAATCCTGGCTTGTAATCTTCGATTCACAGCGAAGTAAACACAGATCTATCAATTAAGTCCTAGTTTTTTTGTATTTTTTTTTTTTTAGCGAAAACCTGCTAAGATTACGCACTCAACTCAAACGAACCTTTCCAACTCAGTAATCACAACAACCATTAATGGAGTCCTAAATGAATAAATATACGGGTCGGAGACCGATATCAATAATCCGACGTCATAACGTTATGGATACCTGTAGGCCTACCGCTGCTCTGCCAAGCTTGACTGAATTGTCCCCTCCCCTTTATGTAGACCATGAAACCTTCGAGTCACTTGTTATGTTGAATTATACTTAGCCATATGAAACATATCCTGTGATTCCCTCGACCGACGAACACAATACCACAAAATAAAGGCGTGCAACACATTAGGATCGGCGATTCTTACCTTCTGAACACAGTGTGTCTTAGGTTCATACCCGGATAACTCGCGCCTCAAGATATTTTAGGGCAATCTACGTGCCGGGCGCCAAATCGAGTCTCAACACACTCGTCAAAACTTTTCTACAACTGTGGCCCCGCCCACTTTCTTACGACCCACTGATTTATAGGATTAGATGAGTATTACAGTGTTTTCATTTGGAATATTTTCAAAATTCAAGGAAAGCTGGCCTTAGTGGAAGTTTATTTACTTACCACAAAATGTGTTTGTTCAGTAAACAAACCGATAAGCTTCATGACACTTGTCGACACTCGCTTCGCCTTGTTGTCACCGCTGTTCGGCCGTGCGCGACAACGACATACTTTGGTCGGTGCTGATTGGTGGTGCGTGACCAGAAAGATTAGGGGAAGGGGAGAGAACAAGTGAGCTGTGTTCAAGCACGCGGGCGCGGAGGGTCTGTGGAGGTTAGAAAGTTGATGGACGAACGACACGGTACTCGATCACAGGTATAAACACGGTGACTACAAGTTTAAAAATGATTCTGAAGTTTTGGGGTTTTGTAATAAGTGACCTGCATAAAAGGCGCTGTTGATAGATGGGGGAAGGGGAGAAAGGGGAAACGGGCCAGTAAGTGCATTTATTAGTAGATGTACAAGAGACTTGCTGATTAACTTGAGACTAATTGATTTATCTTTTTGATACAATCATTACATTTCAGATTCCAAAGAAGTTTCAAGAAATTCATTCCAAGTCCACCTGGCCTGATCAACATCTTTTCCATGTCTTTTTTATCCTCTCATTTCTGTCTCCACACTTCTTCTCCGTGTGTTTTTCAGGTCTTCCGCTACCTCTCTTACTATGGGTATTCCAGCACAAGAACTGTCATGTAATGGTATTAACAGGTTTCATCATTGTGTGTCCTAGCCCTCGCCAGCGTCTTCCTCTTCTCTTGTTCCTCTGGCATCACGGCCGTCTTAACAGCATTGTAGGCCCTGGGCAAAGCAATGCACTGGGCCCCTACCCAACCACGAGAATAAAAATGATGTCTTATGAACAATATATCCCCTGGGCACTGCCCAGTATGCCCCTGACTTAAGACGCCACTGTCTGGCGTCTCTCTGGTTCTAGTCATCAATTCGGCATGGGTGATCTTGTCATATAATGTCAATCCTGCTATTCTACACAATCAATTTTAAAAAATGAAAGTTTAATTTCTTGGTTGTTGTTCTCCGTACTTCAGTGGCATGTAACAGGATATTGACTTGTGGCATGCAATAGGATATTGACTTGTGGCATGCAATAGGATATTGACTTGTGGCATGCAATAGGATATTGACTTGTGGCATGCAACAGGATATTGACTTGTGGCATGCAATAGGATATTGACTTGTGGCATGCAACAGGATATTGACTTGTGGCATGCAACAGGATATTGACTTGTGGCATGCAATAGGATATTGACTTGTGGCATGCAATAAGATATTGACTTGTGGCAAATAAGATTGTGGCATGCAATAGGATATTGACTTGTGGCATGCAATAAGATATTGACTTGTGGCATGCAACAGGATATTGACTTGTGGCATGCAATAGGATATTGACTTGTGGCATGCAATAGGATATTGATTTGTGGCATGCAATAGGATATTGACTTATGGCATGCAATAGGATATTGACTTGTGGCATGCAATAGGATATTGACTTGTGGCATGCAATAGGATATTGACTTGTGGCATGCAATAGGATATTGACTTGTGGCATGCAATACGATATTGACTTGTGGCCTGCAATAGGATATTGACTTGTGGCATGCAATAGGATATTGACTTGTGGCATGCAATAGGATATTGACTTGTGGCATGCAATAGGATATTGACTTGTGGCATGCAATAGGATATTGACTTATTTAGACAAATAAAGTGAAGGAAGAGTACATGTTGTGTTGACCTCTACTTCTTTAAATACCAGTTGCAGGATAAATAAATCATTAACAGATAATACGATCTCATGCGCACAAATTTGTTGCAGGGAATTGTGGTGTACATCAGTGGTTCTCAACGTGAACCGTGCGGTATTTCTAGGGAGCCCACAGTAAGGTTGTAAAGTACCTTTTTCCAGTTAACAACGACTATGAAAGGGGGGGTGCACAAAAGAAAATTATGTTTAGAAGGTGGCCATGAGCATTAAAAGCTTGAGAATCCCTGGTGTAGATGGCCGATCACGTGCTCCGTTAAATTATTTTCAAGCATAAATATACATTTCCAAGTTTTAAAAAAGATATGGAAAGACATTGAGCTGACGGCACGTGACAGGATGACTTGGCATGTGTTTGTTGAAGGCCTATGATCCTTCAGAAGCTAAATGGATTGACTGATTGGATGGCTGATTGATTGATTGGTAAATTGATTGGTAAATAATAACATTCAGTACGTTTGAGGACAAGAACACATGAAGTATTTTAACACAGGTATCCTACAGGGGACTATTTATAGTATGTTGATGTTACTGATTTGAATGGGTGCTTTCGTAAACTAGAAGGATTGAAAAGGTACGAAAACATCGCCATCTAGGAATCGATAAAAGAAACAGGCGGAATGCCAGTGAACCAAGAGATGAGAAAAAGACGGTGGTGATGGACTGCCAATAGAATTACTAGTTAGTCGTTGTTCCCAGATCCCTAGGGTAAGAGAAATAGTAGACAGAAAAACATATGGAAAAGATGAAAAATGGAAAGACCTTGAATTGATGTCACGTGAGAAGAGGACTTGACATACTTTTTTGGGAGGCCTATGCTCCATGGGGAGTTGAAAGTAAATGATTAGTGTTAGTGTTTCCGTTGTTTAATGTTGTCTACACACGTTCTTCTTGTCTTTTCTCCCCTTCTTTCCGTATCTTCAAGGTTCCCGCATAGTAATAGTTGGAGAACTACATCGTTTTTTTAACCGTAATAGCCACTATTTTGTATAAAAAAAATGTTCATAATATTATCTTTATAACCATTAAATTAAAATTAATAAATAATTATCTGCTGTCTGTAATACAGTCTAAACTGTTTCATTTCTATTGTTTGGGAAAGGTAAGGGGGGAGGGGGGGGGGAGGTTGAAACAAGTGGTGTCTTTCTTCCCAAGAAACTTTTTTTTAAATACTTAGCTACAGGTTGTATTGTTCCCTTCTTTAAGGTTTGTGACGTAAGGCCACGACCAGCGAAGGCTGGTGACACGTCTTACTTTTGTTAGGAGTCCCGGTATCCAGAGGCAACCAAAGTGACCCTGAGAGCTGGCCGCATTGTATAGGAGTAGCAGTTAGCCAGGAGAAATTAGCGTCGTTTGGTTACATTGTCACGAATACCTGCTGGTGGATTATTCTTTTGCCCCAGGAGCTTTCACCGCTTCAGACGTAACAATGGTCAGTGGTATTGTTGATTGTTGGAGCTGAGGTCCTTGTTGATGTGACCGGTGGTCAGGTTTAAAGCAAGCGTTGTCTAAAGGGTCTCCACTAAACCAGTTGTCAACACGCCAGACATCGAACATTCCTGAATAAGAAATATATGTCACAAGGGGTGTTAGAGGAGGGTAAGAAGGGAGGAATATATAAGAGCAGAGGGACATGGTAAATAATAACCATGCGGTCAAAACGGACGTTTGGGGGTCTTTAATTATATGGAGGACAGGGATTTAACAAGTTCAGATCAAGATTTTAGATCAAGATTTCAGATCAAGATTTTAATCATATTTTGTGTCATCCGTTCAAGATCTTTCTATGCCTCCAGTTCTTTTCTCCATTTATTTTATCAGCCTCCTTCTATTTCACAGCCCTTGGAATTCCAAAATAAATACTGCCTTATAATCGGATCAAATGATTTCCTCGGTGTGTCCTACCCGAGGCCAGCATCTGGTAGTTCCAATGGTTTGTCCTAGTTTTTTTCTTCTTTTGGTTTTCATTTTCTACATGAAGAATAACCGTCCCAATACACACAACTCCTTAGATGTCTTCTACAATCTACCTAGTATGTATACAGTGCGACTATTCTTTGCTACCTGTTCGTGCACAGGTAGTACACTTGCGGTTTTCTGGAGTGCTCGCTATATTTCGCACACTAAGCTTTCTCATTTGCTGTCTACATGTATTACACATTGTCTGGATGTTAATAATATATTTGCCTAATATAAAACGTACAGACATATGTACCCGCAGGAGAGGAAGACTCACAGAAAGTTAAGACTGACAAATTTCCCAGCACAACCGACGAATGTGACCAAGTGAAGCGGTGCCTTGGTTAATTCCCGAGGGTCTCTGATGAGATAAAGAAAAGAACAGGAGTGGAACCACCTCGGGTATGTCGTAGTTTACGTGTCTTTTATATTATTACAGTTAATATGTAGTGACAGGATGGTTCCTGTCGCCAAGTTCACTTCTAGGGTAGTAGACGTATCAGACACCGAAACAAGCCAACATCACTCAGAATTATTTGAGCCACAATACATTTTTATTAATACTTCACGCTGCTCCAAATTCAATACAGTTCAGGCCAATATACAAATGGCATATTATATGCAGTCGTCGATATAACTTTAGGCAGTCCGTTCATGTCTGGAACGCTGTCCTTTTCATTCTCAACGTTTTTAATATGTATTCACATTCGACACTGAGAAGCTATACTCCTTGTAAATGCAGATAACTAGATACACCTCACAGAAGATCTTGGTGTATTAGTGATGGAATAACACAGGGATATATACTGAAAATCCGTAGCTCAAACACATGCGTCCACTCGCCATGACACACAATGGTAGAAGCCCCAGCTGACAATCTCCTCACTTCTGCATTTTTAGTTTCACGTCTGCCAAACAACCATATCGGCATGACGTCACTTCCTGTATTAATAAGTGACTCCGTATAAAATAAACAAACAAGGAGCCCTGTTGAGCTACCTAATTATACCGACACAATCGTTATGAATTTTAATCATAAAAAGTACTACCACCTCGGGTATGTCGTACACCACGACTAATATGAGGTTGTGCAAGTAACTGGCAACATCATCATGTAAAACTAAATGCTAGAGATAAACCTCCTCCACAAGAGCACGTATGACTGCTTGGTGCAGGTTTCCAGCTGTAGTAGTGGCTCTATATTCCATAAGTAGTAAACAGGAAAAATGATGATGATGATGAAGTGAGGTGGTAGTGACATAACAGAATAGAACTGTCAAGTCAATAATGACCTCCACGAGACGAACCTTCACCATCCATTATGAAAAAAAAAACAAACAAACAAACAATGTATGACTATGTGAGCAAGAAGCCTGAGACAGACCGAAACGTGTTTGAGAGAAATGTTTGTGATTATTTGAGAATGAGCAACGACGAAGTACTGAAATCATATACTAGTACACAAAGTCGGCCCTAGGGATTACCAGGGTGGTGCCTGGTCTCATGATCTCTTCCCCCACCCTTCCCCCTTTCCATACACACATGTGATGTACTGTATTGTACTATTGCGAGACTCAGTTTCTAAGACCGAATGTTATTAAATTCACGTTGAATTAGATATGTGTGCTGAGTGCTGTGTGCTGAGTGCTGTGTGCTGAGTGCTGTGTGCTGAGTGCTGTGTGCTGAGTGCTGTGTGCTGTGTGCTGAGTGCTCTGTTTCTGAAAATAAGAGGAATAAAATAGATATGGAAGGAAATTTCTTTCTTTTTTTTAAACTTTTGCCTCGTTTTGGCGAGGTTACCTAGTCGGTTATATTAGGGCGCATGTCCAAATATAAAAGACCCTTAGGTCTGAAAATAATGGAATGAAATGGAATAATTGTAAACACATAAATAGTTGGTCTGTTAACATCAGAAACAATTCAGTTTCAAGTGTTCTTTTACAAGTCTTAGTAAACACAATTCTTTTTCTTTCTATTTCGTCGCTCTCGTTCAATTTGCCGCTTTGTGCGACTGCTCTTTCTCACACCATCCAAGAGCCGCCTCTGTGTGTGCACATACACTTTGAAGTGGCCGGTGAATAAAATAGATCATGTCTGGGTGGCTTTTTATAAACAAATGAAAGCATACAACCAAAAGTTATTTGAAAGCGAAAACCGGGATAGTTTACAACTGTATGGACGGTTTTAATAATGAAATCATCCACTAATGTTTTCAACACATTTAACTATGCTGCGGCCCCCCCCCCCCCCCCCCATGTTATTGTTTTTCTTCAGTTCAGTACGTATGGTTTAGTATTTTAGTATACCTGATCAAAAATACTGTATTGAAACTTTTGTTCATACTAAAAACTACTGCAGCAACACTAAAATTATCAAATTTGAGGACAAGAACAGCAGTACAAGATTCTTATACAGTACTTCAAAACACATGACATTTCTGCAAACAGTCATATTTGTACGATATGGATTGTTCCTTTTTCACTTGTGTGGCTTCTTCTAAACAAATTTAGGAAATCTGGCCGTTCAAAAAAGTTTGTGCTTCCATTAACCCTTTGGCTCCCGAAACAGCATCTTTTTCTTCTTGGATCCTTAGCCCCTGACTGACAAAGCAGTCAGTGGCCATCACGCCTAATGGTGTCTTGTAGGTCAGTAACAAACTGTCCACATTTTAGTTCATCGGTGGCCATCACGCCTAGTGGTGTCTTGTAGGTCAGTAACAAACTGTCCACATTTTAGTTCATCGGTGGCCATCACGCCTAGTGGTGTCTTGTAGGGCAGCAACAAACTGTCCACATTTTAGTTCATCGGTGGCCATCACGCCTAGTGGTGTCTTGTAGGGCAGCAACAAACTGTCCACATTTTACTTCATCGGTGGCCATCCTTGGTGCCGTGCACCAACTGTAGTTCATATTTTGCATCTCAGCCTCCACTGTTCTCCGCCAGGTTGTCTTTGGCCTGCCTCTCTTTCGCCGTCCTTCTGGGGTCCATAGCATAGCAGTTCTAGTGATGGTGTCAGGGTCCCTTCTGCGGATATGGCTAACCCAGTTCCAGCGTCTGCCTGCATTGATTGTGTGCATGCATTGTTGACAGCACCGTGTAAGCAGTTCCTGGTTGGAGATGGTATTCGGCGAAGGAGCATAGGACTTCACAAACTTATGTCAACGCGTCCTGTCGTGTGCCCTCAGCTCAAGGTCTTACTATGTCATCCTCGTCATGTTCACGTCTGTCTCCAGTTCTCGTATCTTGTGTTTGTTGGTCTAGTTCTACCTCTCTTCCTCTGTGGATGTCAGAACAAGGACTAACTTGTAAGGCTATCAATAGGTTTCTTCAGTGTCTCTTATCCATCGCCAGCATCTTGTTCTTATCTCATGTTCCACCAGAACTTGCCTGGTTCTCGTCATCTGTTCCATATAAGTGATCTTGTGCAAACATTTTAATGGCTCAGTTCAACTTAATGACCTATTTATGAAAGTCTTTTTTTTTTCTCCATCTTTCAGATCAATGCAATAGGACTGACTTGACATGTAAGTTGAATCGGAGTGACTCGACATAACATGTTTTCATCTCCACTCACATAGATCGACTTGTCAATACGAAATTAAGGCAGAATACAAGCTACGCTCCAGGTGTCAACCGTCTATACCACGTACTCTAACAGACTTCGCACTTCTTCATCTGTCTTCTCCGCCTCTTCTATATACTCTTTGCAATTGAATATATGGTCCAAGTGGTGGTCCTGGAAACAGGCTGCAACACTGCAGTCTGGCTGAGTGAGTAGGGATCGAAGAGGGAATGCTAACTCGGTCCCAAAAATGCCGTGCTGAAGTCGGATGTGTCGTCCGGAAGGCGCAAAAATCGCAGCTACGCTGTAAACGGACACAGCGCAACCAACGTCCTTTTCAGGACGAACGTAGAAGAAGAAGAAAGAATATATGAATATTTATTTCTTTTTATAGTTGTCATAAAATTAACAAGTGATACAACGTAAAAATATCTCCAAAGGATAAAATGTAAGGATAAAAACATAATGCGTAAGCTGCTGATAGTACATGATCGCCCTGACCGCGGGTCATCACCCTCCATAAAAATTGACTTGCTATACGGGAAATCAAAACGGTTACCATTTGAACGGGATGAGAACGGCGGATCAAAAGGAAAAAATATGACTGAAAAAATTGCGTGAGAATACTAGACAAGGCTAAGGAGACGCAATTGGGGGGGGGGGGGGGGGGGGGGGGGGGGGGGGGGGGGGGGGGGGGGGGGGGGGGTGGGGGGGAGGGGGGGGGGGGG